>JAQZBX010057617.1:0-17923 GCA_029593785.1 Cabassous unicinctus
TTTTTTTAAATTTATTGAAGTACATCACTCATACATGAACATACATAAACAAGTATGTAGTAATAGTTGTGAACTTACGAAACAAACATACATAACATCATACAGGGCTCTCATACCTCACCCTACCCCCAATATCTTGCATTATTGTGAAACATTTTTAACTAATGTTTAAAGATTACCTTCAAAATATTACTACTAACCGAAGTATTTTCCCCCAACCCATCCTTTTATTATTATTATTATTATTTATATCACTTATACATGAACATACATAAACAATAAGTGTATAGTAAAAGATGCAAACTTAAAAAGCAAATATTCATAACATAGTACAGGGGTTCCATACATCAATACTCCAACACATTGCATTGTTGTGAGACATTTGTTACAAATTATGAAAGAAAATTGTCAAAATCTTACTACTTATTATAGTCCTTATCTTATGTTTGGTGTATTTTTCCCCAAACCCACCCTATTTTTATCTTTTAAATATATTTTTATGACAGAACTTGTAAACTTATAACACAATCATGCACATGTGCAGAGTTCCCAAACAGCACCCTTCTATCAAAACACCACACCCTGGTAGAATATTTGTTAGAGATTATGAGATAATATCATCTGATTATTACCAGGTCCACAGCATATATTTGACACAATTTTTCCATACTCCCTCATTATCAATACAGTACATATTTGACATAGATGTAAGAATATTACATTATTACTGTTAACCACACCCTATAGGTCACTCCAATTTTATTTTTCCCAAGCTTTTCCACATTCCTGTCACCATTCAATACTGATGTACATGTGCTCTAGCTCACAAAGGACACTCTTGCATCTGTACCATCAGTCACTATTCTCAACCACCTCTGGGTTTACTGTGTGACTAAGTCCCTATATTATTCTCTAGCTTTCTGTCAATTGGCATTTACATCCCTAGAATACCCTCTTCAAACACATTCCCATTTATAAACTAGCTGTTACTCACTATAATATGTTACCATCAACTCTGTACATTTCCACACTTTTGCAGTAAAGCTAATTAAAACTTCTACAAACATTAAATATCAGTAGTCCATCTCAGTCCTTCTCTTATCTCCTTTAAGAATCCACTACCTCCCACCAGGTCTTGAAGAAATTTAACTACATTTTCTTCTGGAAGTTTTATGGTTCTTGCTTTCTTATTTAGAAATTTGATTCATTTTGAGTTAATTTTTGTATAGGCTGTGAGATAGGGGTCCTCTTTCCTTCTTTTGCTATGCATATCTGATTTTCTCAGTACCGTTTGTTGAATGGATTGTTCTGTCTGAGCTGGGTGGGTTTGACAGGCTAGTCAAAAATCACTTGACCATAGATGTGAGGATCTGTTTTTCAACCATCAGTTCGGTTCCATTGGTCTATGTGTCTGTCTTTATGTGAGTACCATGCTGTTTTTATCACTGTGCCTAGGTAATATGACTTACATTCTGGAAATAAGAGCCTTCCAACCTCGCTTTTCCTTTTTAAGATGTTTCTGGCTATTCAGGACCCTTTACCTTTCCAAATAAATTTGATAATCATGTTTTCCATTTATTTAAAAAATGCTGGTGGAATTTTTATCGGGATTGCATTGAATCTGTATATCAATGTGAGTAGAATTGACATCTGAATGATACTTAGTCTTTCAATCCATGAGCATGGAATATTCTTCCAATTATTTAGGTCTTTTTATTTCTTTTAACAATGAGTTGTAGTTTTCTGAGTACAGGTACATTAAATTGTTGGTTAAGTTTATACCTGAATATTTGGGTTTTATCTGTCATATTCTATTTTCACCACTTTTTTGATGCTTTTAGTTACTTTTATTGATATAATCTTCATTTCTAGATTCTCTTCCAGGCCTCTCTCTCCTATCTTTATGTTTCAGGCTGTAGGACACCCTTTATTAATTTCTGCAAAGCAGGTCTCTTGATTACAAACTCTCTCAGTTTCTGTTTATCTGTGAGTTTATTCTAAACTCACCCTCATTTTTGAAAGACAATATTGCCAGATATAAGATTCTTGGCTGGAAGTTTTTCTCTTGCAGTATCTTAAATATATCATACTACTGTCTTCTTCCCTCCATGGCTTCTGGTGAGAGATCAGTACTTAATCTTATTGAGTATCTCATATATTATGCATTGATTTTCTCTTACTGCTCTTAGAATTCTCTCTTTGTCTTTGGCATTTGACATTCTGATTAGTATGTCTTGGAGTTTGTCTATTAGGATTTTTTCAGATGGGACTATGTTGTGCTTCTTGGACATGGATATCTATGCCCTTCAACAGGGTTGGGATATTTTCTAGAATTATTTTTCAAATATTCCTACTGCTTCTTTTCCTTTCTCTTCTTCTGGGACACCCATGACACATATGTTTGCACATCTCTTGCTGTTCTTTAGTTCCCTGAGATCTTGTTCAAGGTTTTCTAATCTTTTCTTCAAATGTTCTTTTGTATGTTCACTTTCAGAAGCCATTTCTTCAAGCTAACCAATCCTTTTTTCTGCCTCTTCCAATCTGCTATTATATGATTCCAGTGTATTTTTAATTTCATCTATTCCACCCTTTATTCCCATAAGATCTGCTATTTTTCTGTGTATACTTTCAAATTCTTCTTTGTGCTTATTCAATGTCTTCTTTATATCCTTAATTTCTTTAGCCATCTGATTGAATTTATTAAGGAGATTTGTTTGAATATTTATGATTAGTTGTCTCAACTCCTTTATGTCATCTGGAGGCTTATCTTATTCCTTTAATTGGACCATATCTTCCTGTTTCTTGGTGTGGATTGTAATTTTTTTTGGTGTCTTGGCATCTGGCTTACTACAGTATTTATTCTGGGTGCAGTTTTCTCTTTAGTTTGGGACTTCCTGTCCTTCTCCCTTGCTGGTTGTGCAGTAGGAGCCAAGGATATAGTTGGTGCTATAAGCTGTGGAGGCTCAAGCTATTCTAACTGCTCCAAGGACCAATGAAGCTTCTCCCAATATTCTCCTTTGCCAGGGGTAGAGACAGAGCCAAAGCTGTGCGGAATAATTCAACTCATGCAGGCTTAGATTGTAGTTGCCCAGACAGACTGTTGAAGCTTCATGCCCCCTTTTCCCCTGCCTGGGGCAGGGATGGAGGTGCAGGTGTGTGCAGGTCCAGGATGACCACAGGTGCCCCAGTAGACTTCCGATTATTCAGTCTGTGCCAGCTGTCTGTACCTGCAGTTACCTGGAAAGGCTAATCATTTTCCTCCCTGCTGGAGGTGAGGCTGAAGCCTAGGCTAGGGCTGCAAGCCAATCTGGGTGAAAGAAACTCATCTCTGCTGTCACTGGGATTTTTAGTCAAACCAGCTTCCCCTCATGCTGGGGGTGTAGTCAAAATGGTGGCTACTGACCTCCTTCTGACTTGGACAGGCCTAAACTTTAGCTGTTCTTAGGGTTTGATTAGTCAGCCAAAAGGGTGCTAATGTGAAATACCAAAAATGGGTTGGTCTTTATAAAGGGTATTTATATGGGGTAGAAGTCCACAGATACCAGGCCATAAACCATTATGTTTCTTCTCTTACCACAGTCCATTGCCACGTGTTAGAGCTAGACAGCTGCCGGTGTTTGCCAGGGTTCAGGCTTGTTGGGTTCCTCTCTTCCTGGGGCTGCGTTTCTCTCTGGGCTTAGCTCCTGTTTCCTCAACAAGGTCAGCTGTAGACGATCAGGCAAACAGCTCGCTTCTCTTCTCCTGGGGCCTTTTTTTCAACATCAAAACTGCTTCTCAAAAACCGCTTCTACTCTGATCTCTGCCTTGCCTTTTATATTCGATTCCCCACCCCCCAAGGGGTGGGGCTCAATGCCCTACTGATGTGGCCCAGTCAATGCCCTAATCATAACTTAATCATGCCCAGATTAACAGATCAGTTTACAAGCATTATCCAATTATATTTTTGGAATTCATAATTACATCAAACTGCCTAACAGCCACAGGGTTATAATTTAGCCAGCTGAATTTACTAATCAGTAGCTGAAATTGGTGGCCAACCATCTATTCCTCCCCTGTTTTTGGGAAACAGAGCTTTCAATTCCTGCTATAGAGTAGCTCCTGGGGTGGCTTGTGCTGCCAAACTAGGATGATCACTGACCTCCCGAGCATGGCCAGTAATTTCCCAGAGAGGCTGGTGCAGCTCCCCCCAGCTTCCTCTTTCCCCGAGGTGGGCCTGAGGTTTAGGCTAGAGTGGCAATCTGATCTAAATGCAAAAAATGCCAGTCCCTATCAGCATTGTGATTTTCAGTCAGCCCTGCTTTCCCTCTTGTCAGGTGCAGAGTTAAGATGGCGGCCACCCATGTCTTTCTGACTTGGACAGGTTCAAACTTTAGCTGTTCCTAGGATTATACTTTAGCCCACCGAATTTACTAATCATTAGCTGAAGTTGGTGGAACCATCTCTTCCTCCTCTGCTTTGTGAAGTGGAGCTTTCAATTCCAACCACAGTGTCTCCAGTGGAGGATGGGCACCAGCCTCTGGGGCATGGAATACTTCTCTGCAGATGGACAGTCTCTTCCTTCCATTCTTTCAAGGTTGTTGCAGGATACACTTGTGTTCTCCTGGATCCCCCAAACAAGTGCTCTAGATAGCTGTGGGTGATCACCAACTGCCCTGTAGCAGGAGCTGATTCTCAGAGCTCTTTACTATTCCACCATCTTGCTGGTTGTCTAGTTCATTTTCTTTTAATCAGTGTTTTGTTGGCTACTGTCCTTTGCCCTTCTCTGCCTTCATTCCTTCTTGAGGAGCGTCAAGTGGATGCTCATTCAGCATTCAGTGAGACTCCATGTATGGATGGCCTGCTGATCTTGGGCACCAGAAAATCAAGTCAGGTTGGGGAAGCAGTCCTGTGTACCCCCAGCACCTGTCCTTAAGTGGGGGGTCAGGCAGGCAGTATTCAGCCTAGCCTACAAATGAGTTTTATGGCTAAAAGAATTCAAAGTGAGTTGGGAAATATTCCAGAGATTACGCTTATGCACACCTCTGCAGGCTCTCATTGAATACCACAGTAAACAGTGTCTCAAATAGCAAGGCTCCAGCAGTCTCTAGGCACATCCAGAAACTATAATGCAGGGCAGACAGCTCAGAAATCTGGCATCATGTCAGGGCACCTTACTTTGGAATTTGTGCTCCCCAGTGTAAAAGAGGTAGACTCATTTATAATTTTCTCTTCAACTGGCTCTTCTGCCCCTTTTACTTAAACTTATAATTAGCACTATACTTGATTAAAAATATATCCCAGATTCTTAAATCTTTGATCTATCCATGTGCCAGTTGAGCCTTGAATTTCAGCAGAGTTGCAACACCTACTCTCCAGTTCAATGGACTCACTCAGGAGAAGTAACAAGGAGATGACGATGGACAATAGCCATCTCAAGGAATGGAGAATATCTGCAACTGAAAGCAAGATAGTTTCACACTCTTGCCCCATGGAATCTAAGGTCCCTATCAATTAGAGGCACAGTGAGCATTACCATCACAAGGTCTTCAAGATTGGGGGATGAACTATAGACTAAAGTAGACTTGTTATTGTTATACTATAGACTTTTTCCAGCAATGGACAAACTCTTATCATTAATATAAAGGCAGTGGCCACCAGAGGTTCTGAGGGATGGGAGAGGGAAAATGGACATAATATGGGGACATTGGTGTTGTCCTGCATGACATTGTAGTGATGGATACAGGCCATTGTATATTTTTTCATAACCTATAAAATTGTGCAGGACAGCATTAAACTATAGTGTAAACTGTAATCCATAGTTAGTAGCAATTCTTCAATATATGTTCACCAATTATAAAAAAATGTGCCACATTAATAAGGGATTTTGTTGATGTATGAAAGTACAGGAGTGGGAGGGAGTGGGGAATATGAGAATACTTCATAATTTTTATGGAACATTTATATACTGTAACATTCTTTAAAAATAAAAAAATAATAAAAAGTAATTAAATAGAAAATTCTCAAAATCCACTACAAACCTAAGAGCTAATGAATAATTCTATAAAATAGAAGGTACAGTATAAACACAAAACTCAGTAATGTTTTTATCCATTCATAAGGAACAATTTAAAAAGGAAATCAATAATAAAATTCCATATGCCAGAACAAATGTCCAAAATAAATAACTTTGATTAAATTTGGGGAAGGCTTTAAAGGACATTATGGCAGTTTGATATATTTATGAATTACAAAAATAAATATTGCTTATGTTTGTAAACTGGACTGTTCCTCTGGGCATCACACACTTTGATTGTATTAAATTAAAAGGTTTCATTTACTTGATTATGTTAAGATTAAGGCTTTGATTCAACCACATCATTGGTGTTTTCAGGGTTGAGTCCCCACCCCGTTGGTGAGCCATATAAAGGGACACTCATTCAAGGAGAACACAGAATAAGATTTGCATGTGAATAGAGAGCTTCACAGAACTGAAAGAGGAGACAACTTCAATCCTGCAGTGCCAGGGAGAGAGAAGCCATTCACCTGATACTTTACAGCTGACCTTGTGAAGAGAGCAGACAAGCTGAGCCTTGAAAGAAATGGGCCCTGCAGCCTACAGCTGAGATCAGAAGGGGCTTGGATCATGGAGAATTAAGAGGAAAGAGGAAGGCTGAAACCTCGCAGACATCTCCTGCTATCTTGTCTCAACATGTGGTAACAGATTGGTAAGGAAATAACCTTGAGCTTGACTCTTTAGGGCTTTGTAACTATAAGCTGTTACCTCAAATAAATACCCTTTATAAAAGCCAGCAGATTTCTTGTACTTTGGCTGACAATATAGACATGTAAAAGAAATCAGCAAAACTTTGATGAAATATACACAAAAAATCTTATACAAATGGAAGGATATTCTGTGTTCATGGAACTGAAGATTAAATATTATTAGGGTGCCAATTCTACCCAAAATGATTTACAGATTTAATGCTCTCTCATGATATATTCCAAGGTACATCATAGCAGAAATGGAAAAGTCAATCAACAAATTTGTATGGAAGGATAAAGGAAAAATAGCCAAAATATCCTTTAAAAAGAAGGATGTAGAAACCCTAACACTTCCCAATTTTAGGAATTATTATGAGGTTACAGTAATCAAAACATCATGACACTGGCACAAGGGCAGACATAGATTCAAATGGAAATGAAGTAGGAGTTCAGAAATAAAACCTTTATGTCTATGGTCAATCTACTCAATGAGGAAATAATAATTTTGACAACATATGGTGATAGGATAACTGTATAGATATAGGCAAAGAATGAAAGCAGACCCCTATCTCTTACCATATGCAAAAAATAAGTTGAAAGAGGTGAAATACTTAAATATAAGAACAAAAAAAACTAAAATCTGTTGAGGATTGAGTTGTGTACCTGAATATCCATATTCTTAGCCTTAATCCATTCCATTTTAAATAAGACATATTGAAGATATTTTTAATTAAGGTGTGGTCAATTGAATAAATTTAACTTGTAGTCAACTGCTTCAGTCCCTTATAAGCAGAATGAAATTCACATGTAGAGAGAAAGCCATAGAGGAAGGTGGAAATCAATGGGACCCAGAATAGAAAGGAGAATGATGTCATCATTTGCATTGCCATGTGACAGAAAAGCCAAGGATGAAAGAGCAGTGGCAGCCAGACTCAGAACATGGTGGTGTTTGGAGAAAAAGAATCAACTTCCTGATGTCTAGGTTTTTTACTTCTGCCAGTCTCAATCCTGTGAACAAATCAATTCCTGTTGCTAAAGCCAAAATAATTTATAGTATTTTTTAGCTGCCTATAAATTAAGACAAACTTCTAGAGGAAAATAAAGGTAAACCTCTGAAGGATCTTGTGCTAGGCAATGCTCATTTAGCATTTATCCCAAAAGCCTTGAAAAAGAGAAAAAAATAGATAAATGGGACTTCATCAAAATTAAAAATTTTTTGCATCAAAGTACTTTGTCATGAAAGTAAAAAAAGCTACAGAAGAGTAGAAAATGTTTGGAAATTATGTATTAGATAAGGGTTTATTACCCAGAATATATAAGGAAATCCTATAAGTTGACAACAAAAAGGCAACAGCCTAAATAAAAGGTAGAAAAACCTTGAATATATTTTTCTCTAAAGAAAATAATTAAGTGTTAATAAACATATGAGAAGATGTACAACATCAATACCATTAAGGAAATTCAATTCAAAAGGACAATGAGATACCATTTCATTACTTACTATGAGGTAAGCTTTGCCTAGTAAAAGAAAATAGGTCAAGAAGCCAAACCCATGATATTAAGCCTGGCATTTTTGAACCATATTCCTGTAATAATGAAACTAAATCTAATTATGATTAAAGCTTAAGATTTACCTGTTGAAAACCTCATTGTTACTCAAATGTGGCCTCTCTCTAAGCCAGCCCCTGCAGATGAACTCACCACCTTCCCCCAATGTGGGACATGACTTCCAGGGATGAGGTTCCCAGGCACCAAAGTATTATTACTGTTAATCAGTGATGCATTTGGAGAAAGACCTTGGCCAAAAGGGGAAAATACTAAGTAAAATGGAGTTTTATGGCTAAGAGATTTCAAACTGAGTTGGTAGATAAATCCAGAGGTTATGTTCATGTAAGTCTTAGCCAGACTTCACAAATTTCCAGAGTAAACAAATTCTCAAACAAAAGTGCTCTTGATGTCCCTAGAGTTGTCTGCATACCATAGGCAACCCACAAATCCTCAGTAATCAAAACCTCCCCAGTGGGCCCTGTCTCAGAAGATATGAAAATCTATTTCCCCAATATAACATAGTTATATTCATTTATAAGTCCCCAAATCATAATTCTTCTACTCCTTTTATTTGAATGTATAAATTTCCTATTTGTCTCTTAAGTATATTTCTCAGAGACTTAAATCTTAGGATTGTTCAAATGCCAGTTGAGTTCTGAAGCTCTGCAAGTTAAGGCCAACTCTGTCTCTCCAGTGCTTCAGGCTTGTCCTGGACAATTGAAAAATAATGATGATGAACCAGACCCATCCTATTATCAAGGAGTCTCTTCACTGCAATCAAAACAATTCCTTTCCTCTTCCATATCATATCTACATCCCTCTCTGCCTGAAGAAGTCAAAGTGGAAACAATCACAAATCCCTCAAAGTTGTGGAATGAGCAAAAATAAGAGGGTAGTGTAACCACAGATGAAAGCAGATTCCTTATTATTGTAGTTGTAATCTTGTGTTAAAGAGATAAATTTGATTGATTTCTATAGAAAAGTACAATAAGTTACCATTTCTCACCCACTGAATTGCCAACTATTAAAAACAGAAATGATGTGGAGAAATGGGAACACTTGTTCATTTTTGGTGCAAATATAAAATGATGCTTGTGTAGCTGCTGTGGAAACAGGTTCAGAGGGTCCTCAGAAAGTTTAGTGTAGAATTATCTTATGCCCTGGCAACCCAATATCAAAAATATACCCTAAATTATTGAAATCATGTTTTCAAACGATATCTGCAGAGTAGTGTTCATACCAACACTACTCATAATTGCCCAAAGATGGAAGCAACCTAAAAGTCCATCATCAGATGATTAGATAAGCAAAAGGTGGTATATGCATAAAATGGAATCTTTATCAACTATAAAAAGGAATTAGTATTTCATACCTGCAACACCATGCAAGAACTTGAAGACATCATGTTGAGTGAAATAAGCAAAACGCAAAATGACACATAGTGTATGAGAACACAGATAAGAAATATTTAGAGTATATGAATTCATTGAGTTAGAAATTAGAACACAGGTTACCAAGACCAGGGTTGGAGGTAAGAAATAGGAAGTTATAGCTTTCATAAAAGCTATAGAGTTTTAATTTAAGGTTATGTAAAATTTTTGCTAATGGATGGAGAAGATGTTAGCCCAGCAAGGTGAATATGAACACTGATACATTCTATATTTGAAAGTAATTAAAATTTAAAATTTTAGGTTATATATATAATGGAATGGAAATTTTAAAAACCAAAGATTTATACAACAAAGTGTACCCCAATGTAATCTATGGATGACAGTTAATTGTTAAAAAATATATAACATTACTGCTGACAATTATACAGAATCATTATTTTCTTAAAATTCTATTCCCTCTTTTAGTGAAATGAGGTAGAGTTTATAATCACAACTCCTGTGTCAACAAAGCTACTCCTACCTAGATAAACATTATTGATTGTAAAAATGCCTTGATAACATGTGAATAGACCAAACATATCTGGAACAGCAGCTTGGAATAGAAGGTGACAACTGGGATCATAATTTTTGGAAGGAATTCAACATATATAGAGTAATACTTCTATATATGTGAAGGAAATATTTTTTGGTACTTAATAGAAATTTAGAAAGAAAATGTAAAAGGAGATAAGTAGAAAGAGAAATAATCCAGTGAAAAGTTATAAATCCAGGGAATACAAAGGAGAATGGCAAGTGGGGAGTTCTTTTCTTGTTGGAGTTATTGTATTACTTTTAGAATAAGGAAAACAAGCTTGAATATATAAACTTCTACTTTGCACAGAGTCTTATGTCAGTGCTAGAAATCTGGGGTTGGGATATTTGAAAGTCCAGAAAGTGAAATATGCAGCTTAAGCCAAACCTATCTAGTATCTAAAGGACAAGAAAATCCACATTTTAGAATTTTAAATTCCTTGATTTTGCTTTTGAATTTAAAGAAAGCAGAGTCATGGTCATAGCTATTTACTTATTTTGACTAGTTGATTCAGTATAAAAGTCTTTTCACACAGAGAATAAAGCCATTATTATTAATAAAATAAAGCCTTATTTTATTGTGCTTTCAGATTTTTTTAAATTGAAGGTTTGTAGCAACAGCAACCCTGCAATGAGCAAGTATATTGGTACCATTTTCCAACATCATGTGCTTACTTCTTGTCTCTGTGACACATTTTAATTTGGGTATACACTTTTCTTAGACATATGCTTTTGCACACTTAATAAACCAAATTGTTGTATAAAAATAATTTTTATATGTACTGGGAAATCAAAAAATCATGTGAATCACTTTATTTCAATATTTGGTTTATTCTGGAGTTTTGGAACAGAAACTACAATATCTCCAATGTATGTCTGTATTGAAATACCTATAAAATTTTGAGATACAAAAATCATGGTCTTTCAAAACCCAATGAATTACTCAATGAAACTTTAGGGAAAATGGCATGGGCTTTCACTCACTTAGATATATGGGTTTAAATTTGCAAAATGGTGCTTGCTATATGTATTAGTCAGCCAAAGAGGTGCTGATTCAAAGTACCAGAAGTTTGCTGGCTTTTATAAAGGGTATTTACTTGGGATAAAAGCTTAGTTACAAGACCCTAAAGTGTGCAAGACAAGGTAACATAAGAGGTATTTTCTCATGAAGTCCTTGACCACACATTGAAGCAAAATGGCTGCCAATCTCTGGGAGCATTCAGTCTTCCTCTTTCTCTTAAGTCTCCATGGGACCAGATTCTACTGATCTCAGTTATAGGCTGGAGGGCTTACTTCTTTCCAGGCCTTCTCAGGTGCTCAGAGCTCTGGTGTCTTCAGCTGCAAACTATCAGGTGAATAGCTCAGCTCTTCCTGGGGCTCAAGGATCAAAACTGAGAAAGTTCTCTCCTCTCTTCTGCTGTATCTTCTTCTGTGTGTCTTATTGAGTGTGTGTCCATATATATAGCCAACCAAGAGGGTGGGTACTTAAGCTGAGTTCTACAAGTTGAAAGGAAAAAACAAGGGAGAGAGACATGGAGGAGAGTTTAAAAACAACTAAAAATACAAAAACAGAAACAAAACTACATATAACATACATAACCCAAAGAAAATATGGCTGAAGTAAAAGATTCATTGTGAGAAATAACACTGAATGTTAATGGATTAAATTCACCAATAAAGAGTCAAAGATAGGCAGATTGGATAAGGATATATGATCCATCTATATGCTGTCTACAAGACACCCACTTTTGACCCAGTGATTCAGGGGGCTGAAAGTGAATGGCTGGAAAACAATTTTACAAGATGACAATAGCCAAAAATGGGCAGGAGTAGCTATTCTAATATCAGACAAAATAGACTTTAAATGAAAAACTGTTGTAAGAGACAAAGATGGACACTATATATTAGTAAAAGGAGAAATCTCTCAAGAAGAGTGAACAATCATAAGCATTTATGCACTTAATCAGGGTGCCTCAAAATACATGAGGCAAACTCTGGAAAAACTAAGTAGAGAAATAAATGTCTCTACAATTATAGTGGGGGACTTTAATACACCCTTATCGTCATTAGACAGAACATCTAGACAGAGAATCAATAAAGAAACAAAGGCACTCAACAATACATTAGAGGACCTGGACTTAATAGACATATACAGAGCACTATATCCAAATACAGCAGGATTTACATTCTTCTTGAGTGCACATGGATCATACTCCAAGGTAGACCACATGCTAGGCCACAGAAAAACTCTCAATGAATTCAGAAAGATTTAGATCATGCAAAGTAACTTCTTTGACCACAACGGAATGAAATTGGAAATCACTAGGGACCAGAGAAACAGGATAGGCACAAGGATATGGAAGTTAAACAATACACTCTTAGAGAAACAGTGGGACAAGGAAGAAATCTCAAAAGAAATCAGTAAATACCTTGAAACTAATGAAAATGACAACACAACATATCAAAACCTATGGGATGCAGCAAAAGCAATCCTCAGAGGGAAGATCATAGCCATAAATCCATATATTAAAAAAGAAGAAAGAGATAAAATTGAAGACCTAACTGCACACTTGGAGGAATTGGAAAAATAACAACAAACTAAACCGAAGGGAAGTAGAAAGAAGGAAATAGCAAAGATTAGAGCAGGACTAAATGAAATAGAGAATAAGAAAGCACTAGAAAAAATAAACAAAAGCAAAAGCTGGTTCTTCGAGAATATCAATAAAATTGACAAATCCTTAGCCAGACTAACAAAGAAAAAGAGAAGAGATGCAAATACACAAAATAAGCAATGAACAAGAGGATATCACTACTAACCCCACAGAAATAAAGAGTATCATAAGAGGATATTTGAAAAATTATATGCCACCAAGAATGATAATTTAGAGGAAATGGACAAGTTTCTAGAAACTCACAAACAGTCTACATTGATGAAAGAAGAAATTGATGAACTCAACAGTCCAATTTCAAGTAAAGAGATAGACTCAGTCATGAAAAACCTCCCAAAAAAGAAAAGCCCAGGACCAGATGCCTTCACAGCTGAATTCTACCAATCATTCTGAAAAGAGCTAACACCAATTCTGCTTAAGCTCTTCCAAAAAATAGAAGTAGAAGGAATATTGCTTAACTCATTCTATGATGCCAATATTACCCTAATACCAAAACCAAACAAAGTTACCACAAGAGAGGAAAATTACAGACCAAATCCTCCAATGAACCTAGATGCTAAACTCCTCAACAAAATGCTTACTAATCGCATTCAAAAACATATCAAAAGGATTATACACCATGATCAAGTAGGTTTCATCTCGGGTATTCAAGAATGGTTCAATATAAGAAAATCAATAAATGTAATACACCACACACACAGACTGAAAGAAAAAAATTACGTGATCATCTCTATAGATGCAGAAAAAGCATATGACAAAATACAGCACTCTTTCCTGATAAAAACACTGCAAAAGATAGGAATAGAAGGAAACTTTCTGAATATGATAAAGGGTATATATGAAAAACCCAAAGGTAGCATCATCTTCAATGATGAAATCCTAAAACCTTTCCCTCTGAGATTGGGAACAAGACAAGAATGGCTACTATCACCACTCCTATTTAACATTGTCTTAGCAGCACTTGCTCGAGGACTGAGGCAAGAAAAGTATATAAAAGGCCACCAGATTAGAAAAGATGAAGTAAAAATCTCATTATTTGCAGATGACATGATCGTATACATAGAAAGCCCTGTGAAATCTAAAACAAAGCTTCTAGAACTTACAAAAGAGTTCAGTAAAGTTGCAGGCTATAAGATTAATGCTCAAAAATCAGTAGCATTTCTGTACACCAATAATGAGCAATCTGAGGAGGAAATCAAGAAAAAAAAATACCATTTACAATGGTAACTAAAAGAATCAAATACCAAAGAATGAATTTAACTAAAGATGTAAAGTACTTATATACAGAAAACTACACAACACTGTTAAAGAAAATCAAAGAAGACTTAAATAAATGGAAAAATATTCCTTGTTCATGGATAAGAAGATTGAACATCATCAAGATGTCTATCCTACCCAAACTAATCTACAAATTTAATGCAATCTCCACAAAAACCAACACTGTATTTTTTAAGGAACTGGAAAAACTAACCACACAATATATTAGGAGAGGTAAAAGGCCCCAAATTGCCAAAGACATATTGAAAAACAAAAATGATGTTGGAGGTATCACATCACCTGACTTGAAAACATACTACAAAGCTACAGTGATCAAAACTGCATGGTATTGGCACATGGATAGACCTACTGACTAATGGAACTGATTTGAGAATTCTGATATAGATCCTCACATACACAACCATCTGATATTTGACAAGGCAACCAAGCCCACTCAATTGGGGAAGAATAGCCTCTTTAACAGTGGTGCTCGGAGAACTGGATATCCATATGCAAAAGAATGAGAGAAGAATACCATCTCACACCTTATACAAAAATCAACTCAAGATGGATCAAAGATCTAAATATAAGAGCCAAAACCATAAAGACCTGTGAAGATAATGTAGGGAAGTATCTACAGGACCTTGTAATAAGAAATATTTTCATGAAGTACACAGCCAAAGCACGAGGAGCAAGAGAAAAAATAGATAAATGGAATCCCATCAAAATAAAAAATTTCTGCACCTCAAAGGACATTATTAAGAAAGTAAAAGGGAAGCCTACCCAATGGGAGAAAATATTTGGCAACCATATATCTGATAGGACCATAATATCCTGCATATATAAAGAAATCCATCACCACGAAAATAAAAAAACAAACAACCCATTTAAAAAATGGGCAAGTGACCTGAAAAGACACTTCTCCAAGGAAGAAATACAAATGGCTAAAAAGCACATGAAAAAATGCTTGACATCACTAGCTATTAGGGAAATGCCAATCAAAACCACAATGAGATACCATCTTACACCCATCAGAATGGCAGTTATGGAAAAAACAGCAGAATATATGTGTTGGAGAGGATATGGAGCAATAGGAACCCTCATCCACTGCTGGTGGGATTGTGGAATGGTCCAGCCACTGTGGAGGACAGTTTGGTGATTCCTCAGAAAACTAACAATAGATCTTCCACATGATCCAGCAATTCCACTGCTGGGTATATACCCAGAAGAATTGAAAGCAAAGACACAAACAGATATATGCACAACAATGTTTATAGCGGTATTGTTCACAATTGCCAAAAGTTGGAATCATCTCTGGTGTCCATCAACAGAAGAATTGATAAGCAAAATGTGGTACATACATACAATGGAATATTGCTCAGCTGTCAGAAGGAATAAAGTGCTAACACATGGAATAACATGGATGAATCTTGAAGACCTTATGTTGAGTGAAGCAAACCAGGCATTGAAAGATGAACAGTATATGACCTCACTGATTTGAATTGAGGAAAGTGAGCAGTCTCTGAGAACCACTGTCTGAAAGATAGGTGAACAAGAGAGAGAGAGTGAAGAGTAGGTTGTGAGCCATCACCCATATGGACATAATCTATGGTAAAGTGTTGGGGTATAGTTGCATATGGAAGGATAGGACAGGTGGGTAGTGATATTACTGGGTTTGGTGGTGCAGGGTTGACAGGTGGGTAGATTAGGAAGGGAAGGTTAGAATACCCAGGGCATGTAACAATAAATCTTGTCATCTCATGAGTCAAGACATGGGAGTGTCATATGCCCCAGGGGGATGGGGAGGAAGGAACAGAAATGATCAGACAGGGTATTTAGTGGTCATGGGAAATGTTTTTCATTGCCTTACAGTAATGGACACAGGACATGGTAAATATCATCAAAAACTATTAAACTGTACCATCTTAATTGTAAACTATACTGGAAACCATTGATAATGTTTAGTAGCTATGTCTCACTATGTGTATAACAGTTATAACAATACTACCATCCACAAGAAAATATAAAGAGGTTTTAATATGGGGTGGGGAAGGGGGAGGGAGGTTGAGTACATGGGAATCTCTAGTATTCAGTGAGTGGCTTTGCTGTGACCTAAATCTTCTTTGAAATCTAAATAAAAATTTGGGAGACACTGGGGAATGAGAGGGGGAAGTTGTCACGGTACATACTGGACATTTGATAATGCAGTGATAAAAGGAGGGAAAAAAAATTGTTTTTTTCCCAATTTCTTTTATTGAATGTCCCATTCCATTAAAAATATTTCATTTTTAGTTCTTTTTTTTTATCAGTTTCCTTGTATTTTATCATTGCATTTAAGTTTATCATTATTATTTCATTTTCCTATTCATTGTATGTGGTTATTATATGGGCTTCATCTTCAAGGAAGGTTCAGATTACAGAAGGGTTACAATGTGGGCTGCAGAGGACCATTGGTGGGGTTGTCTGGGATGGGGGTTCATGGGAGTAAGTTAATCTGAATATACATGAAAGATATATAAAATTGTTAAAATGATCAAGGGATGGGGCATGGTCACGGTGGGCAATCACTCAATAATTGAGGGAATACTGAATTCTCAGCCTGGAGTGCTCTGCCACATTCTCCAAGGGAGCAGCAACAGTCCCCTGAGTGCAGCGGCAATGTCTGGCAAAAGAGGATGGCCCATTGTTAGGTTCTTGTTATTGATGACTAGCCTTATGAGTCTTTGCTCTTGTAATTGAAACTTGGCCTACTGTTATGGGGTCCTTAAGGGTTGCCATCTGAGAGCCTCCTTGTTGCTCAAATGTGGCCTCTCTCTAAGCCAAACTCAGCAAATGAATGCATTACCTTCCCCCCCATATGGGACATAACTCCCAGGGATGAGCCTCCCTGGCAGTGAGGAATTAATACCAAGTGCCAACTGGAAACATGACTGGAAAAAAAACCTTCAGTAAAAGGGGGAAAAGGTAAAGACAAATGAGTTCATTTGGCTAAGAGAATTCAAAGAGAGTCGGGAGATCATCCCAGAGGTAATGCTTACGCACATCTCAGTAGGATCTCACAGAACACCAAAGTGGGTATCACCCCACACAGAGGGGCTCCTGAGGGCTCTGGAGACACCCAGGTCCTATATAAAGGGGGATAGCCCCAGAAATTGATGCCTTACCAGTGGGCTCTACTTTGGAATCTGTGCTACTGAGAGTGACAGAGTTGAACTCAAATAAGTCCTCCCTGCACATGGTCCATCAGTCCCTTCTATTCAAACCTATATGTGAGGCTGGAGTTTGTAGGTGTACTTCCAGAGACTGGAGCCTCTAACCTGCCTATGTGCCAGCTCTGCCTGGAATCTCGGCAGAGCTGCAACTCCTACTCTACAGCTCAATGGAATCTCCCAAGTCACCTGGTGAGGAGACGATGATGATGGACAATGGCCATCCCAGGGAATGGAGAGAGCCTGCAGCTGAAGGCAGGATAATCCCATCCACCATATCCTTGGGATATAAGCCCACTCTCACTTGGAGATTGGATGGACATCACCATTCCTGTCCCCTCAGGATTGGAGGAAGAGTTATGGACTAGAGTGGACTTAATGGTATTCTTTTGTAGACATATTGTGACTCAAGCAATGGAAGGAATTATAACAGTGAGTTGGAGCCAGTGGCCTCTAGATGCTTTCAGGGCAGGGAGGGGAAGGGCAGCTGTAATACAGGGGCATTTTCATGACTTGGGGGTTGTCCTGAATGACATGG
>JAQZBX010057618.1:7640-18023 GCA_029593785.1 Cabassous unicinctus
GGAATTGAACCCGGGGCCTCCCATATGGTAAATGGGAGCCCTATCGATTGAGCCACATCCGCTTCCCAGTATCTCTTAGTTATAGCTGGGAATTTTCTTAAATCCACTCTAGCATATAAATTAGGTTCCCAATATTTTATACCATAAATCAATGTTGGAAATATTTTAACTAGAATATTTAGAGGAAAAGTATTCTGTCACCCAAACCACCCTTATGGAAATATTTAATTAACACTCTACCAAAAAAAAAAAGTGTCTGGAATCAAGAATCATAGCTTCCTAGTCTTCTCACCTAGAAAAACTGGCTGAAAAATTAATCAGAAATTAAAGAAATTGACACTTAAAAATCAATGAAAATATTAGATATAAATAATGGCATTATGGGACAGCTACCCAAATTAATCCTTTGGTTTTAAAATAATTGATATCAAATATTCTTTTTTTAAAAATCATTATTTAACAGGTCTAGTAGTCTATGGAGGCCATTCTAACTTTGTGATAAACAGTTTCATTAGCATTTAGTAGGATACCTGTCCTCTGCTTTAGGGAAAAGTATACCTGGAAATCTTCCAAAACATGTTTCAATTATTAGAAAGCCATTTAAGATCCGAGAGAGACCAAACATAGCCCTTTTAGTGCCACTTAAAAATATTGCCTATCTGTCAGAAGATCAATTCCTGCTCACCTTAATTATCAGTTATGTTCAAATACAGTTTTTAATAAGGATCACTAATTACAGTATATTCATGTAGTATAATCCAAAGTTTGTTCCTATTTGCAGAGAATGAGAAGAGGTCATAATTAGTCCTCTTGTGTGTTGATACTAATGATGCAAAGTGGCAAAATGCATATGGGAAACAATTTAACAGTGTTTACCAAGCAGCAGGTTTCTTGAAATCCATTTTAATCATCCAAAAGATGGAAGAAGCTGCACAAATGAAAAATATGTAGCATACTTAAATTACTGTTTCCACTTAAATATGATATAGCTTTTAAGTATTACAATTATAAAGAGTCCATTGAAATGTAAAATAATGCTTAGGGCATGATTTTCAATTAAAAGAATGGGATCTATAACTACTGCTATAATACAACTATAATAACATTGGTGTATGAGAATGTATGAGAAAGCCAAAATCACAGACTTGGAGTCTGGCAGACCTGGGATGGAAAGTACCCAAGGGAGATAGTGTAGAGAAGGGACCCTGGAACAAAATTCTGAGCGAGTCCAACATTCATTAATACAAACTTAGTGACTTTAACCTCTCCACATCACTTTTCCTCGTCTCTAACATCAGAATAATAATGCTACCTACCACAAGGGGTTGTTGAGGGGACTCAGTGAGATAATACGTGTAAAGCATTTAGCACAAATGCCTGGCACATCTAGTGAAGCCCAGTAAATGTCTGTTATTACAATCATTATCATGTAAATAGACAAAAATCATCACAATTGTAGTAAAGCAGTGGAATAGTATAGACGAGTTTCCTATTTTCTAAACCTTTTTGTGATTTCATATTACCTTTATGATTTTGGAAATTTTAGAAATGCAAAGATCTGTGAGGAATATAGGTTTTCTTTTTGTATTTAGATAGCTGGAATTATCCTTTCAGTGTATTTGGGGATATTCTCCATCCTAGAGTTGATGCTGGCAAAAAAAGTGGTCAAATGGGGGATCCAAGCATTTCATCGTAGCAGATTTGCATATAATGTAAGTATTTCATTTCTCTGACTAATTAGGAAGCATTGGCTTCTGTTATGAACCCATGCTAAGGAATTGAGGTTTCATGGGAATTGTGTGGAATTAGTGTTGCATCTAAATACCAACTGTGGGCCAGAACAGTCTATTCTAAACTATATTTGTTTGTATACAAATGAAGACAAACAATTCTCCCTGGATAAAACTGTCTGATTAAAAGGTGTTATTTTGTGCCCATATCCTCATGGAAAAAATACAGTAGATGATGTATCATTTTCTGGCTCAGGTCTATCTCATTTGAAAGGTAATCATTCCACTGGGCCTGTGGCTTCTAATTATCAAGTAAAGTCTGGATCCCTGGCACCCGGGAGCCTTGGTGCAGACGGGAGTTGAAGCATGTTGGGGGGAGGAAGGGAGCAGATGATGACAGATCCTAATAGCACACACTGCTGGTCCTGGGTAAAACCAGTGATGCTCAGTTAATTTGTATCTAATTCATATCTCCCCTTTAAGCATCTCCTGGGAATAGGCCAGCAGCAGCCCTAGCATTCAAACTCATTCACAACTGACCCGAAGTGAGTCAACCTTTGATCTGATAGCAGAGCAGGAATGAAAATAAAGATCCCAAATTGTGTGAGGAAATAAGGGAAGCGCAAGAGACCCTCAGATCAGAGCTGCGGGCTGGTAATTTGACTGGAAAGGGTAAGCCCCAGTTACTCAGCATTCACCAAATCCTACCCAGGACTTGTGGGATATGAATGATGGATACTAAAATAACCTGAAATAAAGGAAAACTTCTCAAAGGGGCATTTAACATTATCACCGGAAAAACTATCAATAGTAAAGATAAAGGTTTAAATAACTTAATTCAAAAGCTATCAGTGATCCAGAGATCAGGTTCTCAAAACTCCTAATTCTCTGGAATGAAATCCAATCCACACATTTTGAGAAAAGAAAATATTTTTTTGCTGCGTAAATGAAGATGTATCCTCAGAACATCAGTTGAACTGGGAAGTAACTCAGTCTCAGCCCAAAAAAACAAACGTACTGTCCGATCATTTCATTCCCCCGCCTGCCAAATGTATCGGGTTAATTCAAAATGATTTTTAATTTAACTTAAAAATCTGCATAATGAGAGGAAAATCTAAACAAGGTATGGGGCTTGATGAGGCTGGTGTGCAGTGTTTGAGGTGGCGAGCGATGGGAAATGAAGCTAAGGAGCCGAATGCTGTGCTAGGGTACCAGGCTTTCTTGCTGTCAGAGACGCCTGCCTAAGCTAGAATTGTAGGGGGTGGAGCAAAGGAGGAAAGTAAATTGAAATGTATGTAAGAGATCGTATGTAAAGGACTTTTACATTGTTACATTGTTTCAGTTTGGGAGTGGCTCCCAACTGGTGGTGGTGATCTTGACTGGAAAGGAAAAAAGATCAGCTTTGTGTCAGATAAATTCAATTTGGGACTTGTTTTAGCTGAGGTGTTTTGGGGTCAACACATCTAGTGCAAAGTCACAAATATGAGCCTGGAGATCAGTAGGGAGATCTAAGATTGAGATTCAGCTTTGGGAGTTGTAAATTTATAGGTAACAGGCCAAGCTGTAGCTACAAAAGGCATTGCCCATGGGAGATAATCTAGAACCACAGTTGCCAAAACTAAGGGACATATTGCTGACCTAAATGGTATAAGAACGTGAGCATAGCACCCGGGCAGAGGACCAGGTTTGTGACATAAGAAAGCAGTGACCAAGCAGTAAAGTGGGGGGTCCAAGTCCTAGCTAAAGCCACTCAGACAGTTTAAAACAGAAATCAAGGTCGAAGCCGAAAGCAGCCAGACCTACCGCAGCAGACCGCCAGAGTCTGCAGGCTACTTTCAGCCCTCGGCTTCGAAGCCTGGACCCTCTTCTGGAGCACCTGCAGAAGGTTGATCTTATTGGAAGATTATAATCAATGGAGAATTGAATGTTGGCAAACAGGGGAGAAGAATGTCATCAAGAAAGCTTTGGTGGTATAATAGCGTGGTATATGGGAATCCTGTCTTTTATGCATGATTCTTCCATAAATCCACAATTTCACTAACAAAAAAGTAAAGGAAAAAAAGAGAACTTTGAGTGTTAAATTATGTTTTGTGTATTGATTATAGTTATACCCTAACAGATGGCACTGGATAAAATACAATCTCATATTAACTATAATGAATTAATGAAGTGCATTCCATGTATTCTAAATTCTTATAATTGCATAATAACCATTAAGCATAGCATCAAATTCTTACCAGTTTAAATTTGATTACTTTGACTAGAAAACTAAATAATCACGTAAGTTCAATCTATATTTTCAGTGTTTATAAAGCATGGTCATTAGTTTCTAACCTGAAAGAAAGAAAAACATCAAAAACAAATGTGTTGATTAACAGGACAGAAAAACCCCCAATGATGAGAATATTCAGTGACCACCAAAAATCCTGTGGTCTAAACCAGACAGTCCTCTCTAATCAGCTTTTCAGATATGACTCAACTGCCCAGGGAAATACGAAACAGAGGACTTGAAAAGAGGCTTGCAGCCTCTCAGAGTCCAACTATGATTAATCTCACACTGAGAAAAGTAATGTGTGTATTAACGTGATTGTGTACTTTCTCTGAGTCCTTTCATGTTTTACCAGGTCAGAATAGTATTTAATTGAAAAGAATTTGGAAAGTCATTTTGTGAGATGATTCAATGACTTAGAATAAGTCCATTGTCTAGACTGTGCTAATGATCAATTTACTAACACTGAACTTACCTCAGGTTCGTGGCACAAGGAGATACTTTTCGCACAAAACGAGTAACAGAACCATCATGACCCCAGTCCAAGGTGAAAAAGTTAACGATGAATGAAGAAAGAATGCCATCATTTTGTTCAGGAAGCTTTCTAGAAGAAGCCCATCCCACCGTTCCCTTTTCTCCATTCTACAAATAAAAATTAAAATGTATGACCATGGTTATATTTTCTGCTTGGGAAATATTGAGTATAAAGTTTTCTAAGTTTGGATCTGGTTGTCTTGAGTTAGGAGATTATTTCCTTCCAGAAAAACTCCAGCAATGGGGACAGGTTCTTCCAAAGTAGGCATAATTATAAGCAGGATAGAAGTGGAGAGGAAGCACAGTGTTGATGGGTTGATATTTTAAATCCTGTCTCAAGGATATCATTATTTCATTATTGAGTAAAAGCATAAATCATATACATCCCCAAAGCATATTTAGGCTTCTCTATATCAACAACAGCTCTAAGCATATTGCACTTTAGGTACATTCCTGCTGAATCATTTTCCCCAGTGAACACTGTTGAAATGTACGTAGCTTGCCATTGGGGGGAAGGGGTGTTACATTATCCGTATCCTTAATAGGTTGAGACTGCATGAGTTAATGCCTGCTGGATTAACACCAAATGCTCTCTTATTTTTCCATAAGGTCCAACTTCCAAAGAATTACAATATCCTTTTCTCCTAATTCCCTACCCACAAATAATGGTACCGTATAGTTTTACCACAATATGAATTTTATAAAACATTTTATTTGTATTATCTCAATAGGTCTGTTAAATTCCTTCCCTATTTTTATTAAATATTTCCATTTGTCTCTACACTCCTTCTCAATTATCTCCCCTTAGGAAGCATTAGTCCCTTGTGTTTAATGTGTATGGTTTTGTTTGAAAGTATTTCAGAAGCATTGTGCTCTTTTGGGTGCATATCTTTAAATCATATGGATGGTATAGTCACTATAGTGTGTGTATAAATATGGGTATTTCTGTGAGTTAGCATCATATTTTAAGATCCATCCATGTTGCCAATTATATATCTAAACTGTTAACTAAATGTTGCATCATACTCTATGGGGTGCGCCTTTTCCTGTGAGCTCTCTCAGTGATGAACATCTAGGTTGCCTCCAACTTCCTGATCCTGAACAACCCCTCGGTGAAAATTATACGTATGTCTTATGGAAAATTCTCTACGTGGATTAACTAATTTACATATATTCAGTTTATTTAAATAGTGCCACAGGACTCTTTCAGAAAAGCTGCTGCAGTTTATATTCCCAAAAAACAAAGCCTGTGCAATCCAAACCCCACATCTTTGTCAACTCTTAGAATTACCCAGCTTCATAGTTGTTGCCAGTCTAACAGATATAAGGTGTTGTATCTTCTCAACTTGTATTTCTCTGATTACTGATGATTTTGACCATCTCTTCATGTGATTTTTAACTTTTTAGTTTTTCAACTTATTTTGATGGAATCGACTATCAACTTTTTGTCTTATGGTTAAGATGTTAAAATTCTAAGAAGTTCTTTGATGCCCCTAGAACGAAAAAAAAAGTATTCTCCTATATTTCCTTCTATTAATGTTAGAGTTTTACCTTTCACATTTAGGTCTCCTATCCATCTAGAATCCACCTTGTATGTGATGATAGGTAGTGATCTAGGGTTTTTTTTTGTATTTGTTTTTTTTATCTCTAATTAGCCAGATGGTTTTCCCAACAATATCTACTAAACAATTCATCCCTTGCCATTAATTTTTTAGTTATCTTTATCATATGTTAGGCTCCCACCTATGCATCTTAATAACTTGGAAAGCAAAATCCCACCCTTCTTTACTCTTCTTTTTAAAGATAACCTTTGTATTCATGAATCTTTATTCTTCACACAAATTTTAAAGATAATTTACCAAGTTTTCAAAACTCCAGCTGAAATTTTGCATGGAATTAATATATTAATTTTGGAAGAATTGACATCTTTATAATATTAAGTCTTCTCACCCAAGAGCATGGAATGTCTCTTCATTCATTCAGATCATCTTGATCATATTCTCTGTAATTTATTAGAGTGTTAGTTTTCTCCATAATGTTTTAATATACACTTGGTTATGTATACCCCCAAATACTTTATAGTTTTTGATATTATGGATGTTGCTTTACTTTTATTTAATTTTGTAGTTGGTTACAACTGGTGTAGAAAAATGCTATTTATTTTTGTAGGTTGATTTTCTTTTAATATTTTGGGGGGCAGTTTCTATTGGCTTTTCTAAGTAAATGATCCTATCATATCATTTTGTCTTTTTCTCTCCAAACCTTTCATTACTTATTTTTCCTTACTTTTTGCACTGTCCAGTTGAATGATTAAATTTAGGGGAAAAAAAAAAACAGTAATAATGGGAATCTTTAGTTTCTCTCAATTTTAAAGGGAATGGATCTCAAATTTCCCCATAACATCTAATATTTGCTGTAGACTTTGATTTATAGTTATTGCCAAGTTAAAGAAGTTTCCTTTAGGCTGCATCAGTTGTATTGGGAGGAGGCCATAGAACATGTGTAGGAGGAGATTCTAGAATTAAAGGAATCCTTCAGGTCAAGTTCATTGGCAAAGATGCACTTATCCAGGATTTATAATTTAATGTGTGAGTTCAAGCATCTGGGAAACTGTTAATGGTCTACTGGTTACTAACTGGAGCCTGGCTTATAGTTAATGTTATCTAACATTTCGGAATATCCCTTGTATATGTTAGAAGAAGGAGTCTGAAGATTGAGGGAAATGAGGCTATTGGAATGAATCTATTAGATGCAACCTTCTCAGCCACACCCAAATGATAGTCTCTTGGCGGTTTCAGAAGTACCAACTTCACCTAGGCAGTGAGACCTGCCTTGGTGAGAGGGCAGTGGCACCCTAAAGAGCTTTGTGGTGGCGTCCTTTGTAAGCCAGAGATTACAGTAGGTGATGCAGCAATGGAATCAAGGTCCTGATCTCAGTGGGAATTATGGGATCCCAAAGCTGTAGAGGACAGGTCTTGGTACTTAACTATCAGAGACAAATGTGTGAAATTAGAATCCCCTCCCATGTCCCCCAGACTCATGCTAATACAGACTGACATAGTCTTATAATTCTTTAGTGAAAAGTCTAACCAAAATCAGAAAGATGAGAATGATAAATAAGAGACAATCTTATGTTCCACACTAAGATACTGTGCTACTATTAATTTTTCAAATTCTGAACTTGAAAGTCTTAGACCTGTAGTTATTCTGTTTAATAAAATACTTATTTATATACCATTTATTGAGCATTTACAATGTGCCAGGCCCAGTTCTGTGTAAGTTCTTTACCTGCATGCATTCTTTCCATTCTTTCTTTTCTTGGAAAATTATGCATTTATCCATGCTATCCCACCCCCACCCCCAAAAAAATAATTACTTGATCAACTTTCTCTCCCCTGCATCTATACGATGGTACTCTATAATGCGCAGGGCCAAAGGCTATTTCCCATTATACTGATATAGATTCCAGAGAAGGCTTTTTGGTTGTGCGTATCCTAGAACAATCACAAAGCTTGGACTGAAGCATTAAATGGGTCACATTCTGATCAATGAATCAAGGCACTTGATAAGCTTCAGGGTGAGTCCCCTACATGTATACCCACTCCCTCCAACACTTTCTAACCAGGCTGTCTTTACCAGTCCCTCCCATGTGGAAATTCCACAGAGCCTGTCCTGTTTTCTCCTAAGCCCTTTCTTCTCTTTAAAATATACTGCAAGTCCTGTCCCACCCTACCCATGAAGAGCCTCTACATCATCTCTTTCTATTTCTTCCTCTGTGTTTTATTTTTTTATGTTTTTTTATGTTTTTATTTTTTATTTTTAAAGAAGCTTTAGATTACATAAATGCTGCATCAAAAATATAGGGGATTCTTATATACCACCCCCTCTTCCTCCCACACTTTCCCCCATTATCTTTCATTAGTGTGGTACATTTGTTACAATTGATGAACAGATATTGAAACATTGTTACTAACCATGGTCAATAGTTTACATTATTTACACTTTACCCTGCGCAGTTTTATGGGTTTTGACAAAATGAATCATTGGCCTGTATCCATCAGTGCAATATCATGCAGGACAATTCCAATGTCCCAAAAATGCCCCCATGTTACACCTATTCTTCCCTCTGCCTCCCCTCAGAACCTCTGCGTTTTAAATTCCTTACTGGTAAAGGCTTTCAATGGATTTCTTTCCTTTTTTTTTTTAAGATTTGTTTATTTACTTTTATCCATTTTAAACCCCCCTCACCCCACCCCAGTTTTGCTGTTTTGTGTCCATTTTCTCGGCAATTCTCTGTGTCTTGTTTCCTGCCCTCTCTTCTCATCCTACTCCTCCTGTCTTCACCAGGATCCAATCCTGGGGACCTCTGATGTGGGAGAGAGGTGTTCTGCCACCTGTGCCACCTCAGTTCCTGTTTTTTTGGCACGTCTTGTCTTGGGTCTCCCTTGTGTCGCTCTCCTGTTAAGTCATCATCTTGCTGCGTGGCTCGACAGGGCCTGATGGTGCACCCACGTGCAGGGCCTGGGGGCTCACCCACTCATGGGGCCTGGCGGCCTGTGCACCTTCTATATTTTTCTTTATTTTACCGGGAGGTCCAGGGGATTGAACCCAGGTCCCTCCATAAGGGAGACGGACACCCAACCATTTGAGCCACATCCGCCCCCCGGTGGATTTCTGATTTGTGGTTGTTCTGAAAAGTCCTTGTCAGTTGCATTACTCCCAGACTCCTCTTTGACTTCACAAGACCTGGGAGGCTGTGGTTGCACGAGCTTTGCCCTGGGACTGTATCCTTTCTTTCCAGATGTCTGAAAGGCTCTAACCCTTAACTCCTTCAAGCCTTCGCTCAAATATCACATTCTAGAGAAGGTCTCCCTTATCACCATCATTTAAAAATGCAACCACACACTCACACACACTCACATACACACTCCCTACCCTTCTCCTATTTTATCCTCCACCCGAGCACTTACTGTAGGTTTCACTTAGAGATCTTGCTTATCTTAAGCCACCCTCTCTAGAATGTAAGCTGGACTGGGAGCAGGGATTTTCATCTGTTTTCTCCACTGCTGAATTCCCAGTACCAAGAACAACACCTGATGCATGTAGATGCCCTATAAATATGTTGATTAACTAATTAATATGCAAAACAACAAATCCCTAATCAAGCTTATGTTTCTAATAGTCTTAAGATGCAAGACATTTAACCTTGTGGGGCAGGGCAGGGTATAGAAAAAGAATAAAAAAGTAAGTGATGGCTATCTGATTCAGTCTTTCAGTCTCTCTTACTCTGAGCCAGATGTGGTGCTATCCACTGGTAAAGAGGTCGCACAGAGTCTCTGTCCTCATGAAAATTACCATCAGGGAGGATTCTAAATATATGATCCGTAAAATAAGATAACAGTACCTGGTTGCAGCAGTTTGTTGTATTTGTGTAACACCTTTGTTTTCAAAATTCTGTGGCATGGGCCTATGAGGCACCTGAGCAGGTATTACCTGCACTTTACAGAAGAATAAACTAAGGACCAGAGAAGTTAACCATTCTGCTTAGTGCTGTCGTCATCCCACCCCCCACCCCCACATCCTGAAGATTCTGGGTGGCAGGGAGCTTCCCAGGACGGCGCTTCTTCCAAGGGGTATCTCGGCGGAGCCAGGAAGGGGCCGCCACGGGATCAGCCCGCTGTGGAGTCAGGAGGAGCCGCTTCCCGGGTGTGCCCAGGTCCGCAGACAGAGTGTGATGCTGACACAGCCGGGAAAAGGCGGCACGGCCGTCAGTCCAGCGCCGCGCTCGTGCTGGGAGCCCTCAGGCTTGGCTGAGCCGCGCGGGTGTCCGCGTGGGTGTCCGCGCGCAGC
>JAQZBX010057619.1:0-17924 GCA_029593785.1 Cabassous unicinctus
ACTTCTGTAAAACTATAACTTCTTTAATAAAAATAAATATTAATGAAAAAAATCAAGTGCAAGTGACTTTCTGATTTTGAGCAATTTGTTGACAACAGTGTTGAATTTAAAGCTCAATAGGAGAAAGTATAAAAGGGAAGTGTGTTGGGTATATGGGAATCCCCTATATTTTCTATATGGTTTTTCAGTAACCAAAAGCTTCTTTGAAGACAAAATGAAAAAGATAAGACACTGAGGGAACATACAGAAAAAATTGTCACTGTACATACAAGATAACAGATCTAACAATGATGAAAGCCACAATTTATAAAATTTTCTTTCACTTTTTAAAAAAAATTTTATCAGGTAGTATTTCTTAAAGATACTTATATCACATAAACATTACATAAAAAGTGTAGGAGATTATCATTTGCCCCACTTCCTAACACTCCCACAGTTTCCCAAATTGACAATATACTTCATTAGTGTGTTATATTTATTACATTTGATGAACACATTTTGGAGCATTGTTACTAAGGGTGGATTATAGTTTACATTGTTATATAGTTTACACTCTATCCCACACATTTTTGTAGGTTATGACTTGATACGCAATGGCCTGTATCCGTCACTGCAACATCAATCAGGACAATTCCAATGTCTGAAAATGCCACCTTATCACAACTATTTTTTTAAAAAGATAATGCAGTTACATAAATGTTACATAACAGATATAGAGGATTCCCATGTGCCCTCATCCCCACAACTCCCACATATTCCCATATTAACAACATCTTTAATTAGTGTGGTACATTCTTTACAATTGATAAACACATTTTGGAGCATTGCCACTAGCATGGATTAAAGTTTACATTCTAGTTTACCCTCTCTCCCACCCAATTCTGTATGTTATGGCAAGATATACAATAGCCTGTGAATGTCACTGCAATGCCATTCAGGACAACTCTCAAGCTCCCAAAATGCCCCTGCATTGTACCCACTTTACCATGTCCCTGCCCTCAGAATGTCCAGTGGCCAAATTCTAGAATCACAATAAGACTATAGTAGAATACCAGTAAGTCTGCTTTAGTCCATAGTTCATTACCCAATCCTGAGGATTATGGGATTGATGTCCACTCTACCTGTAACTGAAAGGGCCTTCAATCCATTAGGGCCAATGTATAGTACTCTTTTGCTTGCAAATGTAGACTCTCTCACTTACTTGGTATGGTAGTTGTCCATCATCACTTCCTTGTTAGTTATCCTGGGTGAGACCAATGAACTGGAGAGTAGGTTTTGCAATTCTGTTGAGATTTGAGCCCCAGCTGATACATGGACAGCCCAAATATTTAAGTCTCTTGGACGTATACCTATCAACTCTAGTACTAATTGTAGCTTCAAATAGAAGAACAGAAGAGCCACATGCAGGGAAACCACAACTGAGTCCAACTCTGTCACCATGGGAAGCATAAAATACAAAATGGGCCTATTGGCAAGGCACCAAACTCCTGAACTATCTGCCCTAACTATAGTGTCTGGATATCTCCAGAGCCCTCAGGAAACTCACTATTTGTGGTAGTGTCTACTTTGGCAGTCAATGAGATCCTGCTGAGATGTGCATAATGGAATGACCTCCTGGAATGACCTCCTGGAATGATCTCCTGACTCACTTTGAAGTCTCTTAGCCATATATACTCATTTGTTTTACCTTTTCCCCTATTGGACAAGGTCTTTATTTCCAGTTGCTTTACTACTTGGTGCTTGGTAGTAATCTCTCAGTGCCAGGGAGGCTCATCCCTGGGGTCATGTCTCACCCTGGAGGGAATGTAATGCTGAATATATGCTGAAATTGGCTTAGAGAGAGGCCACATTTGAGCAAAAAGAAGCTCCCAGGAGGTAACTCTTATGCATCCTATAATACTAAGATGTTTCCCTTTCAAGGATAAAGGTTCATAATCACAGTCATCAATAACAAAGACCCATCAATTTACCATCTTCCTTCACTAGTCATTACCCCTGTACTCAGGGGATTCTTGATGTTCCATTAGAGAATGTGGGAGAGCTCCTCAGGATGCGAATTTGATATCCCTTCAGCTATTGTGTTAATCTCTACCCACCTTGACAATTTCCCCGTAAACATTTGAACACATTTACATACCTACGTATGTCCAGGTGAGCTTCGTCCCATGTATCCCCCATCACAGATATCCCACACCAATGATCTTCCACTACCACAGTTGTAATGCTTCTGTGATCCAAAACTTCTTAAAAATGGAGGCAATAAAACCAAATACAATTAATGAGAAAATGAAATAGTAATGATAGTTTTGAAAATAAGAAATAAAATTTTAATTTAAAAAAAAATTGGGATAATAGAATATAAGGAAAATATTTTAAAAATTTTGCCTTTCATCAATGTAAGATCTTTTGTTCTATATGTATAGCGATATTTTCTTCCATTTATTCCCCCAGTGTCTTACTTTTTCCATTTTGTCTTCAAAGAAGTTTTAGGTTATAGAAAGGTCACATACAGAATACAGGGGACTCCCATATAATCAACATCTTCTCCCTTTCTCCCCTCCCCCTATTAATAACTTTTTATATGTGGATGATATGCTTGTTAGAGCTGATGTACAACTATTGAAACATAGCTACCAACCATGGTCAATGCTTTATATTTATTTCAAACTTTTTCAAATTTTTATTTTTGTATTTTATTTATTATTTTTAAAATTGTTATTATTATTTTCTTAGTTTCATTTGGTTATTTTTTGGCTTAATTTTTGGAGAGGTTTTGGATCACAGAATGGTCATAACTGTGGCAGGAGTGGACCACTGGTGCAGGGTGTTGGTGATAGGGCGATATGTGGGGAGGTGTGAAACTGGGGTATGCCTCTAAGGCATATGAATATGTTCAAGTATTCATGGGGCATAATCTCAGTGGATAGAGACCCACCTAATGACTTAAAGAATATTGAATTCTCATCCTGGGGAGTCCTGCTACATTCTCTAATAGAACATTATGAATCCCCCAAGTACATGGACAGTGCTTAGTGAAGGAAGATAAACCATTTTGCAAGTATTTTGATATTGATGATTGTACTTATGAAGCTTTTCATGAAGTTAAAACTTAGCTTAGTATTATATATTGCTTAAGAGTTACCTATTGAAAGCCTCTCTGTTGCTCAAATGTGGCTTCTCTCTAAACCAAATTCAGCATATAAGTACACTACCTTACCCCTGGTGTGGGACATGACTCATGGAGACAAGCCTCCCTGGCACCGAGGGAATATTAGCAAATGCCAACTAGCAATGCGTCTAGGAAAAGACCTTGACCGAAATGGGGAAATATTAAATACCAATGAATTTTGATGGCTAAGAGATTTCAAAGTGAGTCAGGATGTCATTACAGAGATTATTCTTAGGCACATCACAGCAGGATCTCATTGACTGCCACACTAAACAGTGCCTCAAATAGCAGGATTCTAGAGACTTCTAGACTCTATAAGCAGGGCAGGCAAGTTCAGAAACTATGCATCCTGTCAGTGGGCCTTACTTTTGAATTTATGCTGCCCAGTGTAACAGACTTAATCTCATTTATAGTTTCCCTACACATGGATCTTCTGCCCCTTTTATTTGAACCTCTAATTAGCACTATACTTGATATATATATGCCCCAGAGACTTAAATCTTTGGTCTGTTTGGTTGAGCCTTGAATCTCAGCAGAGTTGCCACACCTATTCTCCAGTTCATTGATCTCACCCAGGAAAATGCAGAACCTAATCTAATTAAACTCATGCTTGCATAACACAGAAGTATGGAGACAGAAGCTTCAGAGATTTAAGTCCCAAAGGTTACTAGGTAAAATAAATGTCATTTGCTTTTTGTTCAACTGCTGGAGGCAACGGCAGAAAGACTTGCATGTCTCAGGTAGGGTTCTGAGTCTCTGAATTTAAATAATAGAGAAAAAAGGAAACCTATTTTTAAAAATATATATGAAGAATTTGTAAGTGAATCATTTTATACCTGCTTTCTTAGGTATAAAATAATAAACTGTGCCAACGACAGGCAAAAAAATCATTTTTGTTTCAGAGTTGACAAAATCTGATTGATCTCATTACTATCCACAAAAAAAAAATGGTTTTAAGAATTTTATTTAATCGAGGTTCATTAGAAAAACTACTCCTTTTTTTCATTGTGAAAGTGTATATATGATTTTCAGATTTTATTTTTAGTGTCATTTAAAAAATATTTGAAATGCATATTAAAAATATCAACTTGTGCAAATTCAACTCTAAGTGCTTCACATGCCATATTTACTTAGGTCTAAAAATTAAAATAAATCATACCATCATCTACATTCCAAATCTCATATATCAACATAGAGATTATATGCATATACACAATCACATTACACATACACACATAAATACACACTTACACAAGAAACAGAACTCAATGTAGCTCAGAAACTTTGGTTGGCTTGTTTCTTATATCAGTTTTTTAATGGAAAAATGAATTTGAAACATAAAAGTATGCAAACGTATGTGTTAAATTGTTACTTCAATTTATTTTCAGCACTTCACTTTCACTGATCAAGAGATTTGTCCTATGGCACCAGAATATTTCTATGAATAAGTAATGAATATTTTGGCAAAGTAGTAATACCTTTGTAGAGAAAAACTCAAAAACACATGTTTCATATCAGTAACTAGCAAAGAAAACATAAACCAAGAACAGTTACATAATGGTTTTCTTTATTATTACTCAGTGATAGGCTCTTTATTTCTCTATGTAACAGGTGTTTCAAAATAATCATGATTTTGGAGGGATACAATAATTGTGAACTATTTTTTGTCCATGTAAATATTTTCAATCATATCAGATCATTGGTCTTGTAGTTTGGAGCCTTGTTTTATTAATATGGGTTTCTAACACAATATTTTGACAATGGAATAAGATTTCAAGTAATTCAATTAAACTCCCTTATATAAAGAAGTAAAGGCCAAGAGAAATTAAAATAGTAAGAAAAGTCACTTATCTCAAGTGTGATATCTAGATATAGCTCAGAGTTTCTCAATTCTGATCACAGATAATTTTCATTAATGTCAAATAGATAAGAATACTTCCTAAGTGACTGAAACATTCCTGATAATATTATGAGGAGAAAAAAGAAAATTTATAGAAATAAATCACTTTCTGCTTTACAGATAATAGTTTGTGGATGTCCAGAGTGGTAAACATGAATTGAACACTGTCTTGATTATTTTTGTAAGATTAGCACAAGAACAAAGAAGAATGGACAGGGAAAATTGTTCTTCCTTGACTGAATTCCTTTTCTTAGGAATAACTACCAACTCTGCGATCAAAGTGACCCTCTTTTTCTTACTTCTAGCTGTTTACCTCATTACTATTTTAGCAAATCTTAGAGTGATCATTTTAATTAGATTGGATTCCCAGCTTTGCACACCAATATACTTTTTCCTCAGCCCGCTCTCCTTCTGTGACCTCTCCTATACCATTGCAGTTGGGTCCAAGATGCTGGTAGACTTCTCTGCCTTTGCAAAGAACAAATCAATTTCCTTTCATAGTTATGCTCTGCAATTCTTCATCTTCTGTGTCTTTGCAGATTCTGACTGTCTCCTGCTGACAATGATGGCCTTTGATAGGTACAAGGCCATTAGCAACCCCTTGCTCTATACAATCAAGAAGCCCAGCACAGTTTGCTCCATGCTCATGGCTATGGTCTACCTGGTGGGAATGGTGTATGCTCTGACACATAGGACATTAGCATTCCACTTATGCTTCTGTGGGTCAAATGAGATTAATCATTTCTTCTGTGATTTCCTCCTCTTTACCTCCTTTCCTGTTCTGGTATACAGGTCAATGAACTGGTATTATTCACCATTTTTGGCTTCAGTGAAATGCATACCATTTCAGGAATTATAGTGTCTTACTGTTATATCATCCTATAATTTTAAAGATCCGCTCTGTTGAGGGGAGATTGACAGCTTTCTCCACATGCACATCCCACTTGACTGGTGTTACAATTTTCCAAGGAACTATATTCTTCATGTACTTCTGGCCCAGTTATTCTACTCCCTAGAACAAGACAAAAAGAATTCCTTATTTTACACCCTTGAATTCCCATGTTCAACCCCTTGATTTATAGCTTATGGAACAAAGACGTGAAAGAGGCCTTGAAAAGACTGAATATAAAAGGTGGTTTTAAATATTTATATTAAATAAATATTTATGTATGTGTATGTATGAATATTAGTGTGTGTATATTTGTGCTTTACTTTTCATAAAATCATTTGAAAATTCATGAGAGAAAATTTTCAAATCCTAATTTTTTAAAAAGTGTTGTACTAAATTATATGCATATAAAAATTTGTATATCCCTAAATGATCAAGTTTCATTATATGCCCTGAGTTTATATATTCAAGTCCCTCTTTGTGCACAACATGCATGACACTTTTTGTCATGTCAAATTTTTATTTGTGCAGACTTTATTTGTTTACTACTTCAATTATTCCAAAATGCAATGCGTGTTTACTAATGCTCTTGTACATTTCGTTGCTTATTGTTTCTACTGAAAAAACAAACTTTAATTAGTTAAGCATCCAAAATTCATACTAAACTGCAAATCATCATGAAATAAAAAGATCAATAAAAATCCAAATCAAAATGTCTGACTTGATAGGCAGAGGAAGAAGGCTTCCCAGAATGTAGTAATTGTAACCCAAATCTGAAGGATGAGTAAAGATGCAAGTTGAGGAGAGGAGAGGATCCTAGGCAGAGGGACAGGTAATTGCAGAGCACTTGAGGAGGACAACACCATGATTTTAAAGAAGAGATTAAATCCAACATTCTTAGGTTATAATGAAAAATTGGAAGGACCTGAAGGAAGTACATGCTTGAATGGTAATTCTTCACACATCCATATTTGGCTCAAGAAATCTTTTCTTCTCTTCTCTTTCCTCCACCTATGTTAAATTCTCCTTTTTGTATTCAGAAAGAACTCTCTTCACAAGGAAATTTTACAATATTGTTTTATTTATTAAATCATTTTTCTCCAATATGTGATCGTGAGCATTTTGTGCTCAAGAACTGAGTTTTCCATTCCTGTTATCTGAAGTATCTGCTTCATGTCTTGGACACAAAATGGGAAAAAAATCCATTGATAAGTAGCAAAATCAAAACAAAATTTATATTATTGAGTGCTTATTAAATGTCAGTCAAAACAAAATTAATTGAAGGTATAGTGTATGTCTTTACTATATTTTTAATATCAGATAAGTAAATTTAATTGTAGTTACTAGAAGTAATGGATGTATAAAGAGTAAATAATAATAATTCAGGAAAAAAGAGCATTCATGGGTATACTTTCTTGATATTCCCCTTCTCTATCTGCCTCAGTTCCTACGACATTCAAAGACACTCCTTATTTGTACAAGCTAAAGTCATTAAGTGAATTAGACTTGATAGCTGACAGTGTAAAATTCCTTTGTGAAAACATTTTGAATGGAAATAAAGCCCGAGGACCTCCTGTGCTTTACAAGTTGACATTCCTTTGTGGAATCATGGAATATGTTTGGGGAAAGTATAGAAGTAGAAAAGGCCTATGGAGAATGCTTGTTTAAGACAAAAGACGTTAAGTGTTTCCTTCTCCACCATATTTTCTCAATTAATCCATATTATGTTGGAATTTTTATTAATTTTAGTGGATGCTTTGGGGTTTGTAGTGTAAATGTTTAACTTATCACAGTTGATAGAGGCATTATGTCACTTCATGTAAGTACCTTAATAGAGTATACTTCTACTTCTCCCTTCCCACACTTTATGCTATTATTGTTACACACTTTAAATTTACATATGGGGAAGCAAATGTGGCTCAAGAAATTGGGCTTCTGCCTACCATATGGGAGGCCCCGGGTTCGGTTCTGGTGCCTCCTAAAGAGAAGATGAGCAAACACAGAGAGCAAACAGTGACCACAAACAATGGGGGGGGTGGGGATTAAAAAATAATTTTTTAAAAATTTACATATGTTATAAACCCACAATGCTCTGGTACTATTTTTTAAAATAATCATTTTTGAAGAAATTTTAAAAGTAAAAATGTATCATATATTTACTCATGTTCATACCATTTCCAGTGCTGTTGATTCTTTTGTATTGATCTAGATTTCTGACTGGATCATTTTCCTTCTTCCTGATGGACACCTTTTAACATTTCTTGCAGTGTGCATCTGCTGGTGATGCATTCTTTCAACTTTTGTATATCTAAGAACTTATTTATTTTGAAATAGTTTTTTATTCATTTGAAAAAAACATTGAGGTGATTTTAAAGAAACTCCATATGTGAGGATATCATTGAATATGTTAGCTTGCTTATGAAAAGCAACAAACCACGGAAAATTATTTGTAAAACTGCTAAAAGATGATATTTACTTTGTTTTTCAAGATTCAAGTTTGGGGCTTTTGCAATTTTTTTCTAAGGACGGAAAGCTCAGTTAATTTATATCAACAGCTCATGAAGACTGGGTGTCCCATTAGAGTGCTCATTAAATCCTTTTCATGCCTCTCCTTAAATAACTGAATAAAATTTTCCATCCCATTTCACAGAAGGCTGATTAGTACAGTGAGGAGAGAGGAAGTCCTGGATTCAGGTGGACATGGTCTCAAATTCCAGATGAGTTACCTTGGCCACTTACTCAACTTCTTTACAAAACCTGGAGTTTGGGAGTAGATGTGGCTCAAGCAGTTGAGTGTCTGCCTCCCACATGGGAGGTCCTGGGTTCAGTTCCCAGTGCCTCCTAAAATAACAACAATAAGAACAAGCAAACTAATGAAAAAATGAACTCAGGGCAGCCGATGTGCCTCAATGGTTGAACACTGGCTTCCCACATTTGAGGTTCCAGGTTCAATCCTCAGGCCCCAGAACCTAAAAAAAAGAACTGAAAAAAAAATAGTTTCATCTGTAAAATGGGCATGACAAAAACTTTGCAACAGTCAATGAAGTGATGCAATAAAAATAAAATAGCTATCAGATATATAGCACTTAACAGTGCTGCTCTTTGGTATCCACAACGTGGACACATATCTAAATATCTGACCAGCTGACAATTTTATTGAGATAATTGTAGATGACTGCAGTGGTAATAAATAATACAAAGAAACATCATATATACTTTACCCAGTTTCAATCAATGGTAATATTTTACAAAAATATAGTATACTATCACAGCCTGTTGATTGATATCAATACTATCAACCATCCTTATTTAAATTTCCCCAATTATACTTATACTCATCTGTGTGCATCTGTGTATTTAATTCTATACAATTTTATCATGTTTATGCTCTGCCAGCATGGTCCATATACTGAATAGTTTCAAAAACAGAATGATCCCTTGTGTTAACTTTCACAACCATGTCCACCTTAAATGCCCTAAATTCTGCCAACCACAAATCTGTTCGCCATTTGTAAAATGTTATCCCTTCACAAACGTTATATAAAAGGAATCTTAACATATGTTACCTTTTTTTATTTACTTTTTTGCAATTATCATAAATTCCTGGAGATTCTTCAGAGCTGTTGTATGTATGGGTAAGTCATTCCTTTTTATTGGTGAGAAGTACTCCATGATATGAATGTACCACATTTTGATTACCCATTCTGTTGTTGAAGGACATCTGGTGGGTTCCAACCCCTCCAATGCTGGAGATGGTGCTGATTGGCCATGCCGTCTCTGGAGTCATATGTGTGCACTGCATCCATCTAGGCAAACATCAGGTTCTCAGATTGGCCAACAGAACCTCCTTGACACTTCCAAGGACACATCCCTTCAAGTGTCTCTTTTATTGGCACAAGCTGAGGATCCCTGCATAAGGGTGGTGGGAGATGACATCCATATATAGTTTTGAATCATAATCACTCTTTAACCATTAAGGATGATGGTAGCTGTAGGTTTTCCTGTAGGTGCTCTTTATCACGATATGGAAGCTGTCTTCTGTTCTATTGTATGCTGAGAGTACACATGATGATTAGATGTTTAGACATGCCCAATTCTTTTTCTTCATCCACTGAGATTAATCATATTGTTTTTCTTCTTCATTCTCTTGATATAGTATATTACAATAATTTTTCTAATATTGAGTCAGCCTTCCATTTCTGTGATGATTCCTAATTGTCTTGTATTATTCTTTTTATATATTTTTGAATTCCATTTACTAATGTTTTGTTGAATGTTGTTAAAATATTCCTTATTTTCAAAAAGGATTTTACATTGCTTTCTATAATGAAAATGCTGGCAATAATATTGGTATTGCTATTCTGAGAGAGTTGTGTGTATATTGTGGGATAAGGAATAAGAATGTATGTTGGTATGATTGACAAATAGAATTTTTAGCATAGAAGAAAAGCAAATGTGAAAGATGCCCAAAGAGGTCAAGTAATCCTGAATTTGATTTGGAGTATAAATATGAACTGCTTATAGTTTTTATCTTTAAAAAAGGAAAGAACATAAAATTTCTAGATCCACTGACCTACCCACTAGCAATCAGCGCCACTAGCTCTCAGATAGTGATCTCGAAATATAATGTCCCACTAAAGGAATCAGATATGAGAACCCCAGCTCTGGCATCTGCTCAAGATAATCTTATCAAAGAAGCTCTCAAAGACTTCTTTGTTGTGTCAAAAGAACTCAGGAGCAAACAGGAGCCTCTTACTGATGCTAAAATTTTAGAATCAGTAACAATAACTTTAGTGGGCTAAAGCGTATCAAGCATATAAAATTCATGCATATATAATGATGCTTAAAAAAGAAATCTCCATCAGTTTTGTAGGATGCTAAGGAACCAACTCATTATTTTTCATTAATTTGAAAAACCACTCAATAAAGAGGAAAGAATCAAGCATTATCCTAGCACTCCTGTATGGGCTGTACCTCAAGGATGACAAAAAACATTACAATGAGAAGTTTATATTAAAGGTATTAAAGATGTACTCCTGCTAACATAAATGAACATAAAAGGACAAAATGAAAACATCACCATTTGCAAACTATAATGAAAGAATGGATTGGAAAATGATCATCAATACTGGCTAAAATTGTAAAAAGGGAACCAGACATTACTTATCACCAAAAGAGATGCACACCACCACCTCTATGGTGTTGTGAAAGTTGTTCTCAATATTCTGGTTCATTTATCTTTTCTCTAAAGGTACCAGGGCTGGGGATTGAACCTGGAACCTTGTATGGATTTTTGTTGTTTTTTTTTGTTTTAGTTTTTTCTAGGAGACACCAGGAAGCAAACCCTGGACTCCCTTTGGGAAGCAGGTGCTGAACTGCTTGAGCTGCAACCACTCCCCTCTGTTTCATTTATCTTGAAAATAACAATTTAATTTAATTGGCAATTAATATACATGGTGTAAAATGCTTATACTGAAAAGCAGGAGTCCTCCTGCCCCACCTCTCCCAACCCCACATTTTTTCTGCCATTTACCTCCCTGCTTCTAAATGACATTCTTATGCTGTGAATTGTTGATATTTTTACTTTATTTTCTACTTCTGTGAAAGGGTCTTACTCTCTCGTACCCAAGTCATTTACCTCCTCTATTCATCACAAAGACCTATACCCATTTTTATCCACAAATTGGCACTTAAATGCTCATGCCTATATGAAGTCTGTGCACCAGTGAACAGGGCAAACTTAGATTACATTTCTAGAGAAAACTGAAATGTTTGCCCTGTTGTGGAAAATTGCCTCTTTTTTAATTTGCTCAGTTTTCAATGTATTACTTGATAGCTTGTAATTTCTCTGCCCCAACTGTAAAGCTCCTCTGATTACAGTCACATTAAGTAACTCCTTTGTTTCTTTGGAGATATCCCTTCTGGAGCTCTGCCCTACTGCTCTCAGCTTCCCTGGGTGAGGTCTTGTGCGATGCACGGCTGTTATCACTGGAAGACCCATCACCTCATCCTATCAATTCCCCTCTTTCCTAGAAGCCACAGCTTTCACTGTTTTGTTTACTCTCTCATTCTTGTCTGGGCTTCCTGAGAAAGAAGTGTCCATGGAAAGCAAATGTTTTTGACCTTGCATTCTGATATCTCTATTCTACCCTCACATTTGATAATTTTGCTGGTTATGGCTTTTTAGGTAGGAAATTATTTTCTGTCATAAACCTGGAGGTGTCCTGCATTATCTTTTTACCCTCTTAGTTCATTTTTTCACCATGTTTATTTTGGTGGCTCATTCACAGTTGATCTTTCTTCAAACATCTGTTGAAGCTTAGCTGTCTATATTAAAAGGCATTAAAAAGCCAAGGGAGAGGATGAAGCTCAAGCAGTTGAGCACCTGCTTTGCACATACAAGGTCCTGGGTTGGATCCCTGTTACCACCTAAAAACAAAGCAACAAAAAAATGAAAAATCAACTCCATGGAGCAGATGTGGCTCAGTGTGTCAGCACCAGCTTCGCACATACAAGATCTGGGGTTCAATCCCTGGCACCAGTAAATGAAAAAAAAAAAAAAAAGGCAAGTAGTAACTCTGAGAACAGCCTTATCAACTAGTGAACTTTCTTTACTGGGGCAATATTCACTGAGTGACCCTAGGTCACTTTTCTTAAGGTTGTAGGTTTCCTGAGACAGGTAGCTCCCTGCCTCCCATGAGGAATTGTGAGCTGGTAATAACGAAGGATAGGAAGGGTTGAACGCCTGTTTTATATGGGGGACTTTGTAAATATCACATGCTAAATCCATTGGTGGGTGATATTTCACTGTTCAAGTACAGACTGCTCAGAACTAAATTCCTATAACTGAACAAGGTTGCTATATTTTAGGAAGTAAGTAAAATGGAGAGGGAGAAAGAAGAGTTTGAGGGTATTTGAAAGGGAGCGTTTAACAGAAGGGGAGAAATGAAGATACTAGAGAACACATGGAAAGAAAGTTGAGATTTTGTGTTTGCAGTCTCTTAAGTGTTTCAACAGAGAAAGGGTAAATGATCTTAAAAAAATGGGAGGCAGTGATCAGAAACTGAAATGATTAACACTGGGAATTCAGGGCTACTGTGTTAGGGTCTATAAGACCCAAGATGTAGAGAAAGGATCATTGGATAGAGAGAGAGCCAAAAAATACAAGCGGCTGTCCATCCACTAATGAATGGATTTTTTAAATGTGGTATATCCACACGATGGAATATGATTTGGCAAAAGAAAGAATGAAGTACTGATGTATGCTATGACATGGATGAACTTTGAAAATATTATGCTAAGTGAAAGAAGCTTGTCGCAAAAGACCACATATTGAATGATTTCATTTATGTGAAAAATTTTTATTTTTTATGAACTTTAAAACAGCCAATGTATGCCGACACCCCTGGGGGACCTCTCCAAATCTCACACTGTCTGTCCTGTAAAGCAAAAATTTTGTTTATTTTAATCTGATCATATTTTTTCCTACATATATTTATAAATATCTATAATATTCCTGGGGCCACTGATGATATTGTGTGTCTCTGTGTAATGAAAACAATGACTTCAGATGGCAGATACCCATCTCTGAATTTAATTCACTGTGTACACATCTTACAATTGCCCTTTATTTTGTGGAAGCTGAATTTTAACAAAAGAGAAGGTCTTTCCCTTACTTTTTGAAACAGTGATTGCAAATCTCTAGACCTACACTGTATATAATCTTACTTCAGTTTAATGCAATTCAAAGAACATCTTTTGATTATCTTCTGTGTGCAAACATTTTTCTTGCAACTGTGAGAAATGTGCCCAACATATACCATACATTTTGTCAGATACTTTCTTTAATGTACTGTATCTCTTCATTCTCAAAATAGCCTCATAAAACCAGTTTCCTTCCTGTTTCATAGATAACAAAACCAAGGGTTGTAGTAGGCCCCAAAGAAAATCTCCCTTTTTTTCACCCCAGTGCTTCTATTACTAGTGATCACAAGCCTTGTGCCGTTTAATGTGTGTGTCTTTCTGATAGGACTTCTTCAGCTCTTGAAGTTAGGGGCAGGGCATATCCCTTCCAGAGCAGGACACCTGGAATATGTTCAATGCACATCTGCAGAACTGACATTTCTGGTTTTCTGTAAATAACCTCTGTCTTTGTCTACAAGAGATGCTGGTTGCCGAGCTCTGCGGGGGGAGATGATGCAGCCCAGTATGTGTCCTAAGAAACTTGAGGAAAGTCACAGTGTCCTCGGACAGGTTTACCTCACACTGCAAAACTCTGTAGAACTATCTATTACACTTTCTATAAGGAAGAAATGAGAGAATGGAAGAGTCCAATTTACAAGTCAGTTCATGCTCTTTTGATCATCTTACCAACTGGTTCAGTTGAAGGAAGGAGGTGAGTCCTGAGAGGCAACCAGGGTGGCAAAGGTGGCCCATATCGCAGCATCGGTGACAGAGGGCCTACCATGGGGTAGCACATGAGGGGGAATTGTGGGAAAAAGGAGTATCCTCTTGCATCCATATTGACCTGCAGAGCAGAAACAGGTAAAGGTTTGAAATATATTGATGTCACAGACAAAAGCATCATCACTACCAAAAGCCAACAGCGCAGGTGTCACTGCCTGGCACCTTGCCCCCCTCCACCAGCTTTCCACAGGGCAGAATCAGTGCCAGAAACTACTCCTCCCACTCTGTCCCACTGATAGCTGAGTGGAGTGGGCTGATACCACCACACGCATCACTGCCTGTGTCTGCAAAGGCAGGAAATGGCAAGGGGCCTGCCTAGAGGATGAATAGTGGTAATCCCCAACTATTTTAAATATATATATATATAAAATTCAAAAAGCACATCCAGTCAGACTTCATTTTCTGAACCTTCCCAGCGCTCCCTTTACCATCACCATAGTAGATGATTATTTACTTTTGATGAACACAGAATGAAATAGTTCAACAATAATAAGAGCCCTGCTTCAAAATGGGGATTTCTAGTCACAAATCCATTTGTTAAAAACCTGCCATTCCAGGTTTAAGTTAACTTACCTAGTGGGGATGGGTGGGGCTTGCGGGGTCTGGATAGAGCAGTGGGAACTGTTCTTTCTTGAATTACGCCTTGACTTTCTCAGCTGTGCCTTGGGAATTGGAGTCAGAGTTAATAGGGTGTGAGTGTTGTGGACTGGGGGTACTTTCTGGGGTCTGGAGCTATTGGGAGTCAGTTTCTCAGAAAGGAAAACTCCAGGCTCTGTACATGGGATTTTAGAAACTCTTTGGAGAACTTTCACAATCTTATCATGTCTTCTCTCTCATTCTCAGACATCTGCAAGTTAAGGATGACCACCCTGCTGTAAATTTGAGGGAAATGAAATTCTGAGAGGAATTAGCTCGTTTTCCAGGGCCACACAGTCTGCCTGCAAGTCCCTGCTTGTACCGCTTCTGCTTGCCTCCCTGAGAAACAGGTCATCTACTCTCTGGAGGCTTTGCCTGTGGACATGAAGTTCTCTGAGGGAGTTGCAGAGTCCTGAAGTTCCACAGGGGCACCTGGGAATGTATTTTCTGACAAAAACAATGTTACAAGTGGAAGTTTGCTATATAGAGATAACTCAGTTGGAGAAGTGTTTGGGATTTTGTTGTTGTTTTAAAGAGAGAGAGTGAGAGAAAATTAAAGTATCACTGAACACACAAAAAGAAGTAAGGCCAGAAAATGGGGTTGGAATGAAAAAAAAGTTTCATTCAGCACTTGGTTACAGGTGAAAATGAGGGCAGCATTACCTTTCCCTACACCACCTCTTCAGGAGGGACTGCGCTTCCCGAGCTGCTGTACTTCAAGGGAGCTACACCAGGCTCTGGATCTGATAAAGACCAAGAGTTGACTGTGCTTCCTTCTGACTAGCGTTTTCTGTGAAGAAGGATAACAATCCCTCCTCCTCCTCCTCCTTCCTCCACCACCTTAAACTCCTTAACCCACTCAGGAACCTCACTGGAGGCACAGGGTTTCCCAGACCCCGAAATGAACTGTGAGGACAAGAAGGGAAGCGTGTCCCCTGACCTCCACAAAGCTCTGGCTGTAAGTTCAGGAGGTTTCTGAACAAATCAGCCGATTCTGGGCAGGCCAGGGCTCAACTCTAGTGGGAACACCACACTAAAACCGGGATCTCCCAATATACAAAGGGAATTCACTTAGAATGTAAGCACACATCAAAAATTAAAATAACTGCCTTGGATAGGAAAACTATCAGGAAACCTGAGACATTGGTCCTCTTCAAGTCACAGGTAGATTTTTAAAAATCTTTCAGTCTATATAAATCTGTCTTCCTTATCTGATGAGGTAACATAAATATTTATGGCTAGAAATGGGCTTAGATGCATTAATGTATGGTAATGGGAAAAGGAAGACCCATGGGGCATTAATAGAAATGTAAAACCTTGGGGAGGAAAATTACAGAGAAATACAATTTATGAATAAAGTTATTATGCTACACAATCAAAAATAAAATAAAAATAAGGAACCTCCAACAATAGCAAGCAAATGCTTCCTCTCTCAAAACAGTCCTTGCAGTAGACTATCCAGCAAGGCAAATTGAGAAAATTTCTTCTCATGTCAGGACAAACAGCTGGCATATTAAAATGTTTGTATTAGATTTCTCAAATAAAAGGTAAAATATAACCTTGGAACAGTTAACTTCAAGGTGGGAAGTAGGCGCTAACCCAATTCTTTTTTAGGATATCTCTTCAACTATAAGTAACCTAGAGGTTGGGGAGGGGTGTCCACTGTCCATGGAGGGTGCACGCCAACATGCACAATGGACAGGTGCAGGAGCCATCCCGCCTGTACTAAGTGCTTGCAGTTATTTCCAGGCATCACAGTGATAACTCACTGGGACAAAATGCACTTGAAGTGGATTTTAGAGTAGAAAATGAATTGAGAATCCAACGAAGTGTTCCCTACCTTGCTGTGGAAGTTTCTCCACATCAGGCCTTTTCAGAATTGCTTTCATCCTGCTTTCCTCTTGTGGCCTTGAAAATTTGCGCACTATTGCCAAGAAACTTGAATATAGAAAAAGAATGGACTGCATAATACCAAAAAAATCTGGTATGCCTTAAAATGTACATAAGGTTAAAATATACTACCATGATAGTACAAATGCAAGAGGGGAGTAAACAGAGTTAAAGCTCAGGAAGAAGAGTTAAAAAAAAGTACCACCTTTTAGCAGATTTATTAAATCAAGGATGCAGATAATGACAAAAGAAAAATGGAGGAAAAGGAAAAAACAACCTTTAACTACCCAATTTAATCAAGGAGAAAATAGAATAACAAAAATAAAAAAGATGGGAAGAAAGAAAGAAGGATTGTATACACCTGCTCACATGAGAGGGAATCCCAATGTATTCAAAGGTTACATTACAAGTAAAATGAATGAGCCATCATTCAGTCTCCATGTCTAGTTGCCATTTTGTTTTTCCCTCATGGCTGCAGAAGAGACTTTGAGGAACATAAGTATACAAGTGGGTATGAGATTGCCAGGTGAAAAGAATGCAAAAAATATATAGTACACACAAAGGCAGAGAGGCATCTGGTGGTGCAACGGACCTGTGCAGGGTGGCTGCAGCTTGGGATGCATCAGAGAGATCTGCGGAAAGTGCACAGGCAGAGGCTGCCAGGGACCGGCTGTGGAGAAGCACCCCATGCCCCACTGAGGAACCTGGAACTCTCTCTGAAGGGCATGGAATGTCCCAGAATCAGCCAGAATGCAGGAGAGGATGTGTAGTCTACAAAGAACACTCTAGGAGTTATAGGGATAATGAATCAGAGTTGGAAAGGTGTTTCAGGATGGGAAAATGGAGGCAAGGAGAGTAGTTAGAAAACCTGGCCAGTATATTCATTTCCTGTGGCAGCTGCAACAAAAGACGTAAGACCGGAAGCATCAAACATTTATTTTTAAAAATTATTCTGTCACAGCTCTGGAAGCCAG
>JAQZBX010057620.1:0-17920 GCA_029593785.1 Cabassous unicinctus
AAAAAAAAAAAAGAAAAAAAGATTACTTTTATTAAAAAACTTACAGGGAGAGGGTATAGCTCAGTGGTTGAGCACCTGCTTCCCACCTCCTAAAAAAAAACCTTACAAACACCCTGTGCTCACCCAGGAACAGCTCCCCCTCCAGCCACCTCTTTTGGTAACCACTCAAATACTTTATGTCTCTAGGAATTTGCTATTTCTAGATTTTTCATAGAGGTGGAATCACACAGTGTTTGTACCTTGCCAGTAGTACCTGGAACTGCAAATACAGAGGCGCTGATTGCTCTGCGGTGTGGATGGGTTGGGGGCCAAGTTGCCATGTTGGGGTGGAGAAACTCTCTTGGGGACTGGTTGGGTGGCAGGTGGGGGCCTGGGTGGGGGTGAGGAGGCAGGGGAAAAGGTCGTGGTCTTTCAAATGAAACAGACCTGGGTTTGAATTTCACCTCCAACCCTTCTGAGCTGTGTGGTTTTTGGGAATAATAATTAAAACAATGATCATGTATGGGTACCTGCTGCGGATCGGGTACCTGCTGCAGATCAGGTACCGTGTGACACATGGCACATGTTAAGCCCTCTAAGTGGTAGGTGTTATTATTATTATTATATCCCCATTTTACAGATGAGGAAATCGAGACCCAGAGAGGTCAAATAACTTTCCTGAGGTCACACAGCCAGGGATTGTTAGAGCCAGGGTTTGGACCCAGTTCTCTGTGATTCCAGAGCATGTGGCTACAGCTGCTATGCCTTCTCTGCCTCTGGTTGCCTAAGAATCTCCGCCTGCATGGCAACCTCTTCCCAGCCAAGATTTTGCAAAGATTGGGCAAGATTAATGATGTGAGATATGGGGCCCACGGTGGGGCACCTGGAGAACGACACGGGTGGCAAAAGCCATGATTCTTCTTGAGTGCGTGAGGGGGTTGGGGGACTCTCGGCCACTGTCCCATCTTCCCATCTTCCCATTCGATCTAAGTCCATGAGGTCTGGTAGGAAATCTGGCTCTTTCCCTAGGAGTGGGGGCGGGGCTGGGTACATTCTCATCCTCCTGCAGCCCCCTTTGCTGGCGATCCCCTGTCTTTGGTTTCAGCGGTACCCCCCGGGGCTGCGGTCCCACCTGAGTGCATTTGGCGCTGTGTTGTCTGATGTGACACATTGTCACCGTGCATTATGTGCCATCAGCCCCACAAAGCGGTGACACTGGAGCCTGATGCCACGTGAGATCGACAAGAAAGATATGGGTCCCCGGGGGAGTCTCGGGCCTTGACAGGAGCCCTCTGGGTCCCCCGCCCCTGCCTTCCATGGGGAGCTGCTTGCAGCTTCTTGGCAGAGCCTGCAGGGCCCCGAGGGGGTGGGGCTCTACAGGCAGGGCCGTGGCTCACGCGGGGATGAGCTTGATGTCCCGGTGCCTGACACATGCCTTGTATGAGGTCGCCAAATTAAAAGAAGCAAAGCTCCTTAGTCAAAGGCAGCCTGAGCCTGGTGGGGAGATGTGGCAGGGCCCCTGAGCATGGTGACTGACTGATTTCCCCTAATTACTGCTGGTTTAATATTTATAGGGTTGGTGCCAGAGGGCTGCAGTGGAGGTTTTCAGCCTGGCTGACGTGGGGAGGCCCTGGTGGGGGTCTCTGAGCAGGGAAGAGTTGGCCTGCATTTACGGTCCTGGTTGGCCAGACCCAACTGGTCTGTCCCTGGGGACTTCCTCAGGCCCAGGGAGCATCCATTTATGGAGCGCTAACTGTGTGGTGAGTGCTGAACTCAAAACTGGACAGACCGGAGGCCCCATGGCCCAGTAGTACAGGGTGGGGGCTCTGGAACCAGACCGACCTGGTCCTTGTCCAAATTTGACTTCTTCCTGGCTGTGTGCCCTTGGGCAAATGACCACACCTCTCTGAGCCTCAATTTCCTGGTCTGTAAAATGGTGGTACAGATATACCTCCCTCATGTGGTTGTTTGTGAATATCCAATAAGGTAAAACACGCAAGGTGCTTAGTAGAGTGCCAGGCACATTGTTGTGTTCAATAAATATTGACCATATCTACAAATTTATAGACATATACTTTGTGGGATTGAGTTCCCCTGTATCAGTTTGCTATGGCCTCGATAATATTGCATAACAAACCAGCCCCAAACGCGCTGGCTCAAAACAGCAGTCATTTCTTCCCACCGATTTTTGGGGTGGTTGCTGAGGTCAGCTGCGGGTTGGCTGATCTGGGCTGGGCTGGGCTGGAGCTCTGCCTGGTTGGACCGGGCATTTTCACGCAGCTGGGGCTCGGCCAGGGCTCGGCTGGTCTTGGTTGGGCTCATCTAGACTCTGCTCTGCCCCTTGGTCCCTTCTTCCTTCTGGCATCAGCACTCTTCTGGGCATGTTCTTCTCTTGGCAACGGCAGAGGCACCTGAGCTTATTGTTTCTGAATAATAATCTAATCTATCCTTGTAGCTCACATTCCCCATGAAGGAGAAATTGCTATTACCATTTCCCTGACAAGAAAACTGAAGATTCTAGGGTAAGACGTCCCTAACAGTGCAGCTGAGATCTGAGCACTTGAAAGACCAGGTTTTATTCCACCTCTGTTCTCTGAGCCACCCTCAGTCACAATATCCTGCACCATTTATCAATATTTACTATGTGCCAAGTGCTTTGTGAGTTGTCTCTAATCCAAAATAGATATTTATGTTCCCATTTTATAGACGAGGAACTGAGAGCCAGAGACCAAGTAACTTGCCCAAGATCTCATAACTAATCAGTAAGTGACCGACTCAAGATGGGAACACAGATCTCTCTAACTCCCTGCCAGCATGCCTTTGTATCTGAGGTTTCCTCTGCCTGGCCAGCCCTCTCTCTGTGTCTTTCCGAAACTAGGCTATCTGGCCATCAAAATAATAGGCATTGAGTAAATTATAATAAACAATGGGCCCTGTGAGCTGAAGTGGTCCTATCTTCATTTTAAGAATGGGGAAGTTGAGGTGCAGTGAAGTGAGGTTCTCCTGCCCTGGTGACGGAGCCAGAAGTGGTTTTGCAATACTGAACCAGTCCTGCCACCAGACTGGCACTCTTCCACTCTGCAATGCGCAGACCTAAGAAGAGGACCAGGTGCTGTGTGTTGTCAAATGAGCTGGCTGTCCCTGGCCTCCGCCTCTCCTCCTCCCAGCCTGCCCTACTCCCATCTGATTAATCGATGCCCTTCTGCACGGAGCCACGTGCATCCGACAGGCTGCCCAGTGTCCCACACCTTTCCCTCTTCCATCAAAACTTGCTCCTCCCTCATCTCATGGCTGGGGACAGGAACTCCCATCTGGGGCACAGAGGGCTGAGGATGGCGCCTCTTACGGCTTCCTCTCCTTACCCCCACGAGGCCAACGTGGGTGGACGCTCCCTCCAAACTCTCTGAGCTTAGGTTGCGTCATCTGCAAAATGGGGAGAGTCATCCACACCCCGGGGGGGTGGGGGGGAGGCTGCTCTTGGCACCAAATTTGCTTACGTCTGCTTCTAGCACCCTGCCTGACCAAGAATAAGTGCTCAATCAATGTAAGCTATTGTTATTGTCGATTGGGCCCTGCAATATTTTTTTCACCCAGAGGGAGAAGGGGGAAAAAAAAAACAACGCTAGAAATTATGGAAGCCGGCTGACTTAGGTTCCTGAGCCATCATTCTACAGACTCAGAAATTATGTAAACTCCATCACAGACTCCAGGAGCACCGGGGTGGAGGAAGAAGAGGCTCTGCTCGCTTCCAGTTGTCGCCAAGAAGGGGTGAAGAGAGAGCGGGCATGGGGCGGTGACAGTTTCCCGCCTGTAGTCCTTGTTTTATGGACCGAAGGTTCAGAGAGGCCCAGGGGTGCTGCCAGGGCCGCACGGCGACCCCTGGAGGGGCTAAGACCACCCGGGGTCCTGGGACTTCTCTGCTCTTCCCTATTTGGGCACTCAGCCCCCCTTAGGCTGGAGTGGGGTGCCGTGGGGTGTCCCAGGGATAGCAGCCGAGCTCTGCCTGCCTGGGGAGAGAGAGCTAGAGAGCTGCCAAAGCGATTCTCAGCCACATCCCTAGGGGCTTGTGTCAAGGACAAAATAGTGTGTCCCATGGGTAAATATAGTTAACACAGCTGCAAAACAGAATTTATTTCTTGTTTGAGATATCATTTTTAAAGTATGGCATAGGGAGAGCTTTAAAAATGAAATTATAGCAGGCAATAAAAAACCTCATAGGCACTGTATTCAAATTACGCTCCCGTAACAGGCCGAGTTCATAAATAAACATCGCCCCGTTAACCCTTTGCTGAGCCACGGGGGCGGGCGGGCCGGGAGGCAGCCGGGAGAGGCGGGTTTGAACCCCGTTGGGAGGAAATGGAATCGCCTTCCAGGGCTCCCCAGATCTTCTCCTCCGGAACCACCCTCTCCCAGCTAGCCTCTCCACTCAGATGTTAAACATCCGCGGATTCTTCTCGTCTGAAATGAGGGCTTGGGTGTGTCTACTGCGTTTGCAGAAATGTGTCACACAGACCTCTGAGCTGGGAGAATTTTAAAGGGTTTGGTTTAGGTAGCTCCCTCCCAAAGCTTCCTGTATTTCCCACCCGCTGGGGGCGCAGGGCCCTGGTCTGTATTTGATGTGATGTGATGTGATGTGTTGTGTTGTGTAGTGTAATGTTGTGTTGCTTTGTATTGCATTCTCTCATTATACTTTAGCACAGTGGTTCTCATATAGGGGTGATTGTTCTCCCCAGGGGATACTTGGTTTCATCATGGGGGAGTGGCCTCCTGGCATCTACTGGGTGGAAGCCAGGGAAGCTGCTGAACCTCCAAGAAAGCACAGGACAGCCCCTACCCCGCCCCCCCAAAAAAGAATGATCCACCCCCAAATGTCCATAGTGTGGAAGTTGGGGAACCCTGCTTTAGCATAATTGCTTGTCTGGTGTCTGCTCTCCCCACGGAAGGCTGGGCCATGCTGTCTTGCTCACTGCTGAGTTCCTGTCACTCAACCTTGTGCTGGGCACACAGTAGGTGTGCAGCTCTACTGACTCTGACCTGCCCTTTTGCTAGCTTAAAGATTGCTTTCTCAGGGAGGCCTCCCCTGAAGCCCCCACCTCGAGGGTGCCTCTCTCCCATTAGACATTCCCATAATATTCCAGGTCCCTCATCGTCTTTGGATCTGCTTTGTCCATTGCTCAGGTCTCAGGTCAAAGGTCACCTCCCCAAAGCAGCCATCCTCGACTGCCTCTGCTAAAGTGCCCTCCTCTCTCTCTTCTGTTTTGTTTCCATCATAGGGTTTATCAGGAGCTGAGATCATCTCGTTTCTTATGGGCTGGTCTTGTCCACACGGGGGTGCCCAGCCCTGCACCCCAAACAGGGTGGATGCACCGTGAATGCTCACTCCTGGGGAGAGCCCCTCCCGTCCCCTGCCTTCCACCCCACCCCGCTTCCTCTAAAAGTTCTATTTGGGCATCTGGAATCCTCTCGGATCTTCTTCCCTGGGAAGGGAGACTGTGCTGGCCGGGAACGTGAGACGCCTCCGATCCTCACTCTTGCCTCTTCCAGTAACTTGCTGGCAAGTCACGAGCCACTCGCCCTCCCTTCTCAGCAAAACGAAGGCACTGGGCTGCATCCGGGCTTCGTGAGTCAGCAGCACCTCCTGGGACAAAGCCCCACCCTGGACCTGCAGAGCCGGACTCTTTGGGGGCTCAGGGTCCTGGTCTGTGTTTTGCAAAAGCCGTCCTGGTAATCAGGATGCATGGTGTGGTTAAGAGCCAGGAAACCATGTGGTTTCTAGAGGCCCTTCTCGCCCCAGCCCTTGACATCTCCATGATTTTAAGATGCCCAGCCTGGGCCATTTATCTGCACAACTCTCTTCCCAGGCTCCCCTGGCACTTTTGCTAATTTAATAGCATTTAATTTAATTTTAAAATGATTTAAAAAAAAAAAAAGGTCTTGTTGCTGCAGAAGCCCAGCCACCTCATTCCTCTGTCTCCCTAAGGGTGGAAATACATCTTGTGGCTGAAGCCAGGTTCTGACCACAGAGGTCCCTGGGAGGGCCCACAGCCTTTTTGCGAAAAATGCTGAGTTTGCTCTCCACCCATTGGGTATAATTAGCTTTCTCCTCTCCAGAGTCCCCTGCGCATTCCAGCCCGACGAGGAAAGAAAGGGCTGGAAAACCAGATCAGGTTAGAGATTGACTCGTGGGCTCTCGTCTCGGATGAAGGGACTGGTATAACCCAACACACACAAACACACACGCCCACATGCGCTCACACGCTCACGTGGGCACATTCTCTCACTTTCTTTAGGGCTGAGTGGCTGTAGCTGGTGGCTGCATTTAGCTCCGGGCTTTCTCCTGGACAATTGAACCCAGGGGTATGCCACATCCGTTTCCTTGCTCTGTGTAATATTTTTTCTTTTCTGTTTTTGAACCCCATTTTAAACATGCTTCCTCACTGTATGCCATCTGAGAGCCACTCGTTCATGTGTCAGTTAATTAATGAATTGAATTTTTATGGGGCATCTTCCCTGTGGCCCATAGGAGAGCCTGACAGTGAGACAGACAGACCTGATCCTGCCCTCAATGAGGAGGACAAACAGACAGATAAAGGGGAAAGGCTTTTATGGATAAACACAGGGGAAGACAATGGAGCATAGAGGATGGGCAGGTGATTCGGGGAAATACCTGCAGGAGAATATTGGTGCCAGTTTGTTAGGATGCTAACGGTAAGCACAAAGACAGATGGAGAAGAGGAAAGCATCCTGTTACAGCCAGCACAAGTCCAGGTTCTTCTCCCTCCCATGGCTGAGTTGTCCTCTTCCAGGCCACACAGCACAGATCCATTTCCCGGCCTCCTTTGAGGTTGGGTGCGGCCATGAGACTGAGCTTGAGCCAGTGGAACATGAGTGGATGTGATGTGCTGCACTCCCAGGTCGGGGCCATAAACCCTCCCAGGTGTGACCCTCCAGGCTCTTGAATGAAACATTCCACTGGTTTGATTCAGATAATCCCAGTGAGCTCGGAAATCCCGAGTGGAGGATGGAGGAACCGCACTGTAGAGGGGACCTGGGTTTCTAATTGCCTCTTGGAGGAAAGTCACCCTGGAGGGTCGGTCACCTGGCCAGGAGCATCTTTGCTGGACTTTGCATAAGCGAGAACTAGCTGTCTACCTTGGTTGAACCATTGCACATTTTGGGGTTTGCTTGTTACATCAGCCAACGTGGCATTAACCCACAGGCCCCAATGGGTATGTCACCTGATCCTGTAAATTAAATTTTTTTTTTTCAGAACAGTCTCAGGCCACTTTTATGCTGTAACAGCAGGGCGAGAAGTTGTGACAGAGACCGTATGGCCTGCGAAGCCTGAAAGGTTTACTATCTGGCCCTTTACAGAAAACTCAACTGGAATCGGAACCACTCTAGATTCTTCCCCTGCTCCCTAAAGCTAGTTTCTTTGAACAGACCAGTCCCATATTCTCTGACTTCCTGCTCTGACCTGGCTCTGGTTTCCTCTGCCACTTTGGCCCCATTCCTTGGGGGCAACAGGCTTTGGGAATTCTACCCAAACAGAGACCGAAAGAATGGTTAGGGAAGGTCATTTTTCGCTTTCCTCACCTGTTAGTTCTGACCTTCTGAATTATCTAGTGCAACTTCTTGATTTCCCTGATATGCAGACTGGCACCCAGGAAGAGGAGTAGACTTTCCCGGGGTTACCCAGCTCGCGAGTGGCTGAGAAATCCTGCAGGAAAAAGCTGAGGGGCAAATAAACTGCTTCCTGGATAACAGCTAATGTCTACTGGGCACAAGCTAGGGGCTAGGCACACATTTAATCTTTCTGACATCTCTGCAGGGTGTATACAACTGTCATCATCATCGTCATCATCACCCCCATTCTACAGATGGGGAAACTGGGGCACAGAGGGAAATGAACTTGCCCAGGACCCACTGGGTTGGCGGAGCTGGTATTTGGACGAGGCGGTGTGAGTTTGAGCCTGTGTTTTCTCCCTCTGTGCCATACCGGGTTTGCCTTCCCTGCCTGCTTTGAGCTTTGAAACTTCCCCCTAATCTGCTTTGATAGAAAGAATAGACTCAGGTGTGTAGGGTGGTTCTTTTTCTTAGCCCTTCCCCACCTCTCCCACCTCCCCGTGATCCTCAAAGCCCAGAACGGTTCATCAATTTTGTTTGCCTATCTAACTTGAGACACTGTCGTTTCATTAACTGGAGTGAGGGGCTCTCCGTACGAGGCTGAGCTTCAATAATTCTCTTTAAAGTTACGGAGAAATGTATGCTTAATTATATTTGCATATGAAAAATAGGGTCTAATTAGTTTGATTGATTATTATTTTAACCCTAATGGCATTTTGAGTATCTGTCCCAACTAATAGCAACTGTATTGCTAATAAATCATTGAGTTTTTACGGCATGGTCTATTGAGCTGGCTTATGAAATATATTTTATTAATATCCCACAATGTATTGAAACTGATACAAGTCAAACAACTGCTCATTTATTAAACTGTTTAAATGTCAGTTTTACACAAGAGTAATAATACGGGAAATATGTGCATTCGGAAGACATCAGTAGGCTACGGGTACTCAAAATATTAGTTATCTTGGAAAAATATATTATGGAAATAAAAGTCCAATTATGTCATTTATTGCATTAAATAAATCTATATTGACTAACAATAAATGTTACACATTAGCAGATTCACTTTCTTTCAAAGTTTTTAATTCTCTGGGATTGAGCTCAAGGGTATGGCAGAGTGCAGAGCCTGGGTTTCCAGAGCAGCCTTTCTGGGGGCAGAGAAGTCACTGGAAGGCTGATGCTGGCATGCTCATTATGGCCCCTTCTTGGGGTTTCTCCAATGCGACATCTCCCAGAGCTGGGGTTTGAGTCACAACCCTTCTAGGAACATGGATATCATTCTTCATTCATTTGTGTGTCTGATGGATACTGAAAAGGTGCATGTGTCAGATGCTGCTCCATGTAGACACAGTGGTGGACAAGACAGGTAAGGACCCTGCTCCAACAGAGGTGACATTCGAGCGGGAGAGACCACAGGCAAAGGACAAATAAGATAATTTCAAATAGCGGTACCTGTGATAAAATAAAGCAGGCTGTTGGGGTGGGACATGGCATGGGCATGGCTCCTTTAGATTGGAAAGTCAGAGAGGATGGCAAGAAGGAAACAGCTGGGGAACAGAGCCAGGGGCACTGACTTGCAGGCAGAGAGACTAGCAGGTGCAAAGGCCCTGAGGTTAGCATGAGCTTGGCTGGTTCAAAGTACAGATTGAAGGCTGGTGGGGCAGGGGGAGAGTGAGAGGAGAGGTGGTTGGGCTCCAGATCATGAAAGGGCCTTGTGGACCAAGAAAAAGAGTTTGGTTTTAGCTCTAGGTATGACGGGAAGCCATTGGAGGCTCGGACTCAGGAGAGGGACGTGGTTGGATTTATATTATGCTAAGGTCACACGGGTGCTGGGAAGAGAATGGCCAGGTTGGCCCTGGGGCCACCAGGAGGAGGCTGATGTTGCCTTGAATTAAGGGTAGGGCAGTGTGGAGGGAGAGAAGTCCATCCTTCAGCACGTATGCGGAGGGCACGTTGGCAGCATGTGCTGATGGATTGGATGTCGGGAGCCAGGGAGAGAGGAATCAAGGGACGCTCCCGGTGCCTGACCTGAGGATGTATCTGGGTAAGCTTTACTGCGATGGGTGAGGAGTGGGTAGGAACAGTCCAGAGAGCAAAATCAAGAGTTTATTTTTGGTCACGTCAGGGTTGGGGGTGGGCCAGTGGAATCAGGCTTGTGGCTCTCAAATTTTAGAGTGTATCAGAATCCTCAAGGATGTGGTTTAAAATGCAGATGCCTGGGTCCTGCCCTCAGGCAGGTCTGGGACAGGGTGTGGACAGAAGTTTTGTTTTGTTTTGGTAACATTTGGAGACTCCAATGGGCAGCCAGGTTGGAGGATGACTTTCCCAGGCTACTCATTTTGGACACGGGGAACCTGAGGACCAGGGAGGGAAGAGGACTTGCAAATCGGTGGCAAAACCGAGATGCAAACACGGGCATCCTGACTCTCTCGGTTGGTGGTTCTTTCTATGGCTCTGGCTGTCTGATGATGATACAAGAAGCCCCAGGACGTATTCTAGAATCCTGGGTGGACAGGGCTCTGACGTGACACTAGGCTGAGCTCAGAGATGTTCGGGAGAGAGCTGGTGCCTGAGGCTTTGGAGTTAGGAAGAGGCAGGAATGAGGGAGTTGTTCAGAGCCTGGGCATTGCCATCTTGCTGTGTTACAGTGGACATTTTGCATAGCCTCTCTGATCCTCAGCTTCTCTGCCTATAAGTGGGTGTAATGATGCCTGCTGCACTGGAATGTTGTGAGCATTAAATGGGATTTGCATGGGAGGTGCTTAGCTCAATGCCCTGCACATGAGAAGGACCTAAATGCGCATTGGCTATACTATCGCTACAAATTGCTACGGATGCCCAGTGGTGACCTGGGGAGCCAGCCCAGAGCTCTGTGAAAAGGCTCTGGCATCAGACCTGGATTCAACTCCCACCTCTTTGCTGCGGGAACTTAGACAGGCATTCTGCCTCCCTGAGCCTCTGTTTTCTCATCTGTAAAATGGGAGCATGGGAGTAAGAATACCCACATACAGGGTCGGTTTATAGAGTTGAGTAAAATGTGCATCAAGTTTTGGGCTCAGAGCCTGGCCCAGCTCAATTGTTGGGAGTTATTGGAATTAGTAACCCAATTTCAATACATCAGTTTAATCCCAGGCAATTGCAGCTCCAGGGGAAGCCACCACCTGCCGCCGAGGGGCCTGTCAGTAACCAGCAGGGGTGGGGAGTGCCAGCCTGTGGTTTTCTCCTGGGTCCCTGCTAACTCGCTGTGTGACCTTGGGTGAACCCCTCGCCCTCTCTGGGTCCTGTTGCCTCATGTGTGAAATGAGGAGGCTGCTCTGTTTAATCTCCAAGGTCTTTTCCAGAGCCTTAAAAAAAAAAAAAAAATCGATGATTGTAAAGGTCTGTGATTAGTGAGAAACCATCTGCCCCAGGCAGAAACCAGACCCTGCCCAACCTTTCAGGGGGAAATAAAACAATAAGCAGACGGCTTAGCAAATTGCCATCTCACAGGCCTTAAAAACGAATATCTGCTTTTGTATCAGCCTTGATTGAAATTCTTATGCGATGGCGGCCGTCCCTGCCATCAATGCCTTAATTAGAAATTAGGACAGTCACATTGGCATAAATTAAATCAGACTAAAGATGATTAACAAAGTAATGCAAGAAATCATTAAATTAAACCATTGTGCCAAGTCCTCTGCTGATCTATCACAAATTTGGGCTGCTAATGAGGTCTTAATTAGTAAGTTAGGTTGAAATAATTCATGTCATTCACGTCAAAGACAGTCTCTTTCTTTCTTTCTCTTTTGCTTCCTTCCTTCTTTTTTTTTTTTCCCTCCGCTTTTTGAATCTAGCCCTCAATGCAAATATATCAAGGGCTGGGGACTGGGGATGCATGGGCAGACATCATAAATAAATAACAGCGTTCCTTGGATTATCAAAACCTGCTTGGCACCAAATGCATTTGTTGCCTTCTGATGTCAGCTTAGGCTAAAGGGGAATAAACAGCTCCTGATTCTAAGATGACAGGCTCGGAGAATGGCAGCGAGAGATGGAAGAGTCTTGAAGTTCACCCTCTCATGATACAGATGGGGAAATTGAGGAACCGAGAAGGGAAGAGTCATAGAGTGAATTTGTAAGGGTACGCCCTTCTTTTCATTGCATCTTGATGTCTTCTCCTGGTCCAGAAAAGGCAGCAGGTGAAGAAAGCAGTTCTGAAATAGTTCAGCACCATCCAGTTCAGGGCAGTTGGAGGGGCTTGCTGAGGGACCATCCCAGTGCCTGGTCCGTGGCAGGACTCGAGAATGATGGCAGTCGTTACACCAGCTGGCATTTGCAGAGCATGTACGCATTACTAAGTGCTTCACCTGCCTGTCCTCATTTGGTCTGCAAAACACCTGTAAAGTAATAGTATCATGTTCCCCATAATACTGACGAGGAAGCTGAGGCTCAGAGAGGTGTGTTGACTTGTCCAAGGCCACACAGCCAGGAAGAGGCAGAGTTGAGATTTGACTCTGGTTCCAGAGTCTGAATGCTTACCCACTGTGTTCTCCTACCTCAATGAATAGCCACCAAATGGCTGGGTGGCTGGCTGGGGGAAAGGGTGGGCATGTGCTAGGAGTTTGTTGGAAGGGTGGAGGAATGGAGGCGTGGGTAGCTTCCCCTGTTCGTGTCCCTTGACACACACCTCCTATGGATGTGATGCGGAAGGAGCGAGCCAGCCACACAGACGAGCATGATTTTATAGCAGGGTGGGGCTGTTGGGAGACCAGTGACTTTGGAGTCAGCCAGACCTAAGATTGACTCCTTCTTCTGCAGACTCCAAGGCCTGTGGTTTTAAGCCAATCGCTCCCCTTCTCTGAATCTCAGTTTTCTTACCTGTAATATGGGTGCAATTACATTCACCTATGGGGAATTTGTGAGGGTTCAATGAGATCACATGAGAACTGTTGCCAGGCACACAGGAGGTGTTTAAATAAATGTTACCTTGCCCCACCTTCTCACTGGGTGTCTGATAATTCAGTTTGCTTTTTTCATGGGACAAACCACACGATGAAACTTTTAGTGGCTCAAATCAAGAACAATTGACTGAACTCAGGATTCTGCCACTGGCAGTGTGAGATGGGCTCAGCTGGCAGGTTCTTCTGCTCCCTTTGTTTGGGCTCACGTAAGGGTCTGCCATCAGCCGCCGGCCAACCGCGTGGCTCCACCACTGGGCGTTGGCCGGCTGGTGGCTGCGGCGGCCAGGGTGACTGGGTCAGGTCTCGTATCATCCAGCAGGCTAGCTTGGGCTTGCACTCATGGTGGTGGAGAGATTCCAAGCCCAGCAAGAGAGGGCAGCCCCACTGCACAAGCACTTCTCGAACTCGCACTTGTGTTGCCGCTGCTGGTGTCTCATTGGCTGTGGGAGGTGGAATGATGGCCCACCCCCTCCCCAAGATGTCCATGTCCTCAACCCTGCAAACTGTGACTATGTCACCTTATATGGCAAAAGGGACTTTGCAGATGCGAGAAGGTCAAGGACTTTGAGATGGGGAGAATATCCTGGATTACCCAGGGGGCCCAATGGTGCATTCACAAGCATCTTTATAAGAGGGGGACAGAGGGAGGTACTACCACATTAAAGGAGAAGACCATGTGATGCAGAAAGCAGAGATGGGAGGGATGTACTAAGGAGATGAGGAAGTAGGCACAAGCCAAGGAATACAGGCGGCCACTGGAAGAGGCCAGGAAACGGGTTCTCTCCTCTCAGAGCCTCCGGAAGGAACGAGATCTGCTGACACCTTGACTTTAGCCCTTAAGACTCATTTTGCACTTCTGACCTCCAGAAGTGTAAGAGAATAAATTGGCGTTGTTTTCAGCCATTGGGTTTGTGGCAATTTGTGCAGCCACAGGAAACCAACACATTGGCTAAAGCAAGTCACGTGGGCAAGCTCAGCTTCAAGGGGTGGGAAATAGACCTCCCTTCGTGTTGGGAGTCCACAGTCTCATTGCAAAGTGGCGTGCATCTAGGGATGGGAAGAACTTTTGGTCATGTTTTGCAACCTCTACTGCATTTGGGGATACCTTGCCTCAGCTTTGTGGTTAAAAAAATAGATATTTAGTAAGTACTTCCTAGGAATGAGGCACGACAGCACACTGTATTTCATTTAATCCTTGCAGCATCCCTCTGAGGCAACTAAGGCTCAGAGAGGTGCAGTGACTTATCTAAGGCCACACAGCTCGTAAGTGGGGGTTTGGGGCCTGAACTCAGGTCTCTTGGACTCTGGGGTGGAGTGGTTACCAAGCAGGGGATACCACCTTTCTCCTCTCTGTCTTGCCTCCCACGGTGGGTGCTGGGCCTCCCCAGGTCTCAGTCTTCAGAGCCCAAACCACGGTTCGATAAAGCAGCCCCTCCCCGGAGCAGCTGAGATGGCCCCCCACCCAGCCAGGGCCCAGACAATCACTTCTTCATTGATTCCACTTAGATTAATTAAAAAATCCATCCAGCCACACTCCACAGTTTGATGAACTTCGAGGATTCAGAAGGAAATAAATAAATTAGTCCCTGGAACGGGGGTGGAGGTGAAGTGGTGGTGATGGTGGTGGGAGCAGCTGGGGAGGCCTGATACAGGGCCCAGCTCTGTTTCCTATTTGCACAGCCTGCGGGAGGCCCAGGAGGCCCTAGCAGACCCCCGGCAGAGAGGCAGGGGCCCGGGATGGGTGGTCGGATTCTTAGTAATAGTCTGTCTTGATTATGTCATGTTGAGTGTTACCCTGTGTTGGCATTTCTCCTACATTATCTCATTAGCCTGCACAGCAGCTCTGTGAGCCAGAAGGGGAAACCGAGGCTTAGGTCAGATGACTTGTCTGAGACCACCCAGATGGAATTGAACAAGGATTTCTGAGGTTTTTGGGGTGCATCTTCTGGCTTGCTCAGTGTCAGGCTAGGAGGGAACAGGGAGCAGGACAGGATTTTGTGCCCTGAAGGGGGTCTTGTGAATTGTCTCCTGGGGGAGAATGCGGGTGTCCAATTCCCGAGATGTTATTTAGAGCTGGAAGAAATCTTCCCAGATCATTTGCTTCATTGACTTCCAAACTATTTTTAACCTGCAGAATCTAGTGTTGAAGTGAAATCTTATGTAGATCTATTAAAAGAAAAAAAAAAAAAATACAGCTGCTAGGTTGAATAGCAATAAGAAGACTAGCAATACCAAGTGACCCTGCAGTGACCTGGAACTAGCTCACACAGGCTCGCTGGAGATGATGGCGACATGTTCAGGAATTTTGTAAGCTGGTTGCTAAATGTGATAGTAACAGTAGAAGTGTTTACACTATGGAAATTGGCAAGCACGGCACATCAGTAATCGTGAGTCGGTTTTCCAGTAAATCACCAATAATAACCATTTAATGAACATTTACTGAGTGTCAGACCTGGTGCTAAGCAATCTGTTTTATATACATATATATAATTTAGATTTAAATATAAATTAAGTTTAAACCACATTGTGATGAAGATACTCATCTTCATCTCTCAGATGGGGAAATCAAGGCTGGGAGAGGTGTATGTCTTCACTTACACAAAGTTACCAGCTGGTAAGGGTGAGCCCCAGAACTCTGCCTGCTTCATTTGAAATCCAGCATGCTCTATCTTGTACTGTGGATGGGTCTTTAAAAACCACTGAGGCTCAGATCAGAGAATGGACTTACTCAGGGTCCTGGAGGGTCCACAGTGAATTGCTTGTAGGGGTCAGACCAGAGCCCAGTGTCCTAGCTCCCTGGCTGCGAGCTGGTCTGTGTCAGCTGGCAGCAGCAGGTGGGAAACTGAGAATAAAGAGTATCCATGACTCTTTGACACTTTCCCCACTCCCTGTCATGTCTGTCCTTGGGGTATCCTAACCCCTCTGCCTCACAATTGGGAGTGCAGGAGGTCAGTCTGCTGGACGGCATCAGAACTCCAGCCTGCCTGGGAATTCTCAGTGGCCTCACCTCCGCGGCAGGATGGACAGCAGGTGTCCTCAGCAATCAGGGATGTGGAAATGGGAGCTGCCTTAGCTGCCCCTGTTCAACACCTGCCTTCTCTCTGACCGGAAATAGCTGCCAGCTCTCCCGCCCCTGAAAACCTGGGCGAGGGTGGGAAAAGAACAAGGCTCCCCGCTGGATGTGCACACCTGTTCTGAGCCTCCCACCTGCAGAAAACTGGGAGGGGCATCCAGGGTGGGCTGGCCAGCTCTCGGGTCTCTTGCACCTCTCACCTGCCTCCTTCTTTCCACAGCTCTGTGACTGAGGGGTGTGTAGCAGTTTGACATTATTGATGGATCCCAAAAAGAAATACTGGATTATGTTTGTAAACTGGTCTTTTTCCTCTGGGTGTATTGGATTCAGAGGTTTTACTTTTACTTAATTAAATTATGATTAGGGCTTTGACTGGGCCACATCAGTAGGACATTGAGGTCCTGCCCCGTCGGTGGGTGGGAACTCACAGAGAAACTGCACTGCAGAGAAGGGAGGTTGGAGTTTTGGAGCTGGAGCCCCAGGAAGTAGGCACACAGAGGAGCTTGGTCGTGAGAAAAGAGAGAAGGCCCCGGAAAGAGAAACAAGCCAAAGAGAAAAGGCCCCGGGAAGAGAAACAAGCCATTCATCTAATAGTCTACAGCTGGCCTTGTGGAGCTACCAGAGGAGCTGAGTCTGGAGAGAGGTAAGCCCCAGGAAGCCCGAACCCTGGCAGATGTCAGCAGCCGTCTTGCTCCAACACATGGCCATAGACTTTGGTGAGGGAAGTAACTTATGCTTTATGGCCTGCTAACTGTAAGCTTCTACCCCGATTAAATACCCTTTATGAAAACCAACCGATTTCTGGTATATTGCATCAGCACCCCTTTGGTTGACTAATACAGGGTGGGTGGACGCCGGGCAGGGGACCCAGGGAGCCATGAGATGCTGGAGGTTGAGACTGCCGGCTCAGGGACCAGCCTGTGAGGCAGCGGCTACAGATCTAGGGGTGGGTCTGAGGTCCCAAGTAGGACAGCTTGCCTACCTGGGCCAGGTAACCCTGCATTTGCTTCCTGCTGGGGCAAGGGCTGTTTAAGGACAGCAATGAAAGAGAAAGGAGAGTCATAGTATTGTTTCAGTTTCCTTGTTGTTAAAACAAATGCCATGCAATGGGTTGGTTTAAACAACGGGGATTTATTGGCTCACTGTTTTGAGCCTAGAAGTTCAGAATCGAGGCGTCAGCCAGGCGAAGCTTTCTCCCCGAAGACTGTGGCATTCTGGGACTGGCTGCCTGCGACCCCTGGTCCTTGGTTTTTCTGTCTCATGGCAGTGCGCATGGCGACGGTCTCGTCTTTCTCTTCTGGGTTCCGTTGACTTCCAGCTTCTCTCTCCATTGGTCTTTGACTTTGCTTATAAAGGGCTCCCATGATCTGGATTAAAACCCAGCTGATTGAGCTGGGCCACACAACTGTAAAACCACCTTGAGTAGGTCTTCTGTATAGTGGGGCCATGCCATCGGAATGCGCATCAAGATCAAGTCCATGTCCAAACTGGGGTACACAATTCAGTCCACCACAGACATCAAATGTGTGCTAGACACGACAAGATGAATGACTTGACCTTCATCAAATCTCCCCAAAGCTTGAACCCCATTATACAAGTGGGAAAACTAAGGCTCGAGTTGGGGAACCAGCTTGCCCAAGTTCATGCAAGCACAGAATCAGAATCAAGTTCCAAAAGATAGACAATTTTTTAAAAAAGATTATCTAGATGGACAACACCCATTCCCCAAAACAGAGAGTATTTGCAAATGCAAACAAGACAGTTCCATCCATCTGCCCCATGGGATCTAAGCCCCCACTCAGTCAGAAACAGAGTGGGCATCACCATCCCCAAATCCTCAAGATTGGGGAATGAACACACATAAGAGGGGAATTCAAGTTGTTATTATTCTAGCAATGGAAGAACTTGTAACATTGATATAAAGATAGTGGTCACCAGAGGTCCTGAGGGGAGGGAGAGGGAAGAATAAGTGTAACATGGGGCATTTTTGGGACATTGGAATTGTTCTGCATGACCTTGCAATGATGGATACAGGCCATTACACGTTTTGTCAAAACCTGTAAAATTGTGCAGTGCAAAGTGTTAAAAAAAAAGGTTATCTAGAGCAACGTTATCCAATACAAAGAGAATGCAGATCATGAGTGTGAACTACATACGTAGTTTTAAATTTTCCAGCAGCTGCGTTAAAAATAAAAGTAAAAAGCATCAGGCAAAATCGTTTTTAATAATATATTTTATTTAACCAATATATCAAAATGTAATCAATATAAATGAGTATTGAGATTTTTAACCTTTTTTT
>JAQZBX010057621.1:0-17920 GCA_029593785.1 Cabassous unicinctus
CAATACCAAAGCAAGCAAATGGAAGGAAATAATGAAGATTAGAGCAGAGCAAAATGAAATTGAAAATAAAAACAATGGAACAAATCATCAAATCCCGCATCTGGTTATTTGACAACATTAATAAAAATGACTTTGCCTTATCTAGACTAACAAAGAAAAAAGAGAGAAAATGCAAATACACAAAATAAAATGTGAGGGAGTCAAACACACCACCAAAGTCAGGGAAATAAAGTATATCATAGATAATTTTAAAAATTGTATACCAATACAGTGGATAACTTAGATGAACTGGATAAATTTCTAGAAACATACAAGCAGCCTACATTGACGAAGGAAGAAATTGATGAACTCAACAGACCAATCACAAGTAGCAAGATTGAATTAGTCAGAAAAAACAAACAAACTCCCAACCTCCCAACTAAGAAGAGCAAAGGTACAGTAGGCTCCACATGTGAACTCTACTAAGGATTCTGGGAAGAAAAAACACCTATTCTGCTTAAAATATTCTAAAATACAGAAGTGGATGGAACATTGCTTAATTTATTCTATGATGCCAACATCACACTAATAACCAGAGCCACCTAAAGATGCCACAAGAAAAGAAAACAGCAGACCAATCTCTCTAATGGTCCTGGATACTAAAATTCTCAAGAAAATACTTGCTGAAAATATTCAAAAACACAGCAAAGGAATTATACACCATGGTCATGTGGGTTGCATTCCTGGTATGCAAGGATGTTTCAACATAAAAAAAATCAATTTAATATAAATCATGAACAGATCAACAGTAAAAAAATCACATGACAACCCTTATTGACAGAGAAAAAGCATTCAACAAAATACAACATATTTCTCATGTAAAAGAAAAAACTTCAAAATATAGGAATAGAAGAAATCTTCCTCAAGATGATACAGGATATATATGAGAAACCCACAGCTAACCTTTTATTCAACCATGAAATTCTAAATGCTTTCCCTCTAAGATCTGGAACAGGACAAGGATGGCCACTTTACTGCACTTATTTAAAAGTGTGTTAGAAGTACTTACTCAAGAACTTAGTCAAGAAAAAGGTATATGAAACATCCAAATTGGAAAGGAAGAAGTAAAAATTTCATTAATTACAGATGACATGATCCTATACATAGAAAGATGTGAGAAATCTACAGTAAAACTTCTAGAGTTGATAAATGAGTTCAGAATAATGTCAGGATATAAGATTCATGTAAAAATCATTGGTATTTCTATACACAAATAATGAAGAAATCTGAGGGAGAAATCAAGAAAAAAATTCCATTTACAAAAGAACCTAAAAGAATAAAAAACAGGAATAAATATAGACTGTTGTAGCAGTGTAGGCTGATACCCTTGTCAAAAATAAATTGGTCTTAGATGTGAAGGTCTATTACTGAGCTCTTGATTCAGTTTCATTTGTCAATATGCCTGTCTTTATGCCAGTACTATGCTGTTTTTACCACTGGAGCTAGGTATCATGAGCTAAAGTGAGAGTCCTCCCACTTTGTTCTTCCTTTTAAAGTCATTTTTGCTATATGGTGTCTCTTACCCTTCCAAACAAATTTAATAAATGGCTTTTCCATTTCTGCAAATATAGGATTTGGGGCATTTATTGGGATTGCATTGAATCTGAAAATCAGTTTTGGTGGACTTGAAATCTTAACCTTTCATCTTCCAATCTAGGAACATTCAGTTACCTTCCATAAGTTTACATTTTCTTCAGGTTCTTTTAGCAAATTTTGTAGCTTTCTGAATACAGGTCTTTCTTATAGTTGGTTAAATTTATTTCTAAATATTTCGTTCTTTTAGACAGTTAAAATGAAATTTTTTTCTGACATCCCCTCAGATTGCTGATATGTAGTGTATAGAAATGCCACTGATTTTTGTGTATTAATCTTGTATCCTGATATTTTGATGTACTCCTCTATTAGTTATAGTAGATTTTGAGATTTTTGTGGATTTTGGGGATTTTATAGATAGAGAATCACATCATCAGCAAATAGCAAAAATTTTATTTCTTCCTTTCTTATTTGTGTGCTTTTTAATTATTTTTTTTGCCTAATTGCTCTAGATAAATTTCACCACAATTTTGAATATCAGTGGTGACACTGGACATCCTTTCCTTTTTCCTGATTTCATTAGGAATGCTTTCAGTCTTTCAACATTGAGTAGAATTTTAGCTGTATGTTTTTCCTATATCAACTTTTCTATGTTCAGAAAGCTTCTTTCTATTCCTATATTTCGGAGTGTGGTTTGTTTGTTTGTTTATTTATTTATTTATTTATTTATTATCAATAAAGGATGCTGTATTTTGTCAAATGCCTTTTCTCCCTCAGTTGAGGTGATCAGGTGATTTTTCTTCTTTAATTAATTAATGTCATTTACAACACTAATTGATTTTCTTCTGTAGAATCAACCTTGTATGTCTGGAATAAACCTATTTAATTGTGTATAATTCGTTTAATGTGCTTTTGGATTAAATTTTGTTTGCAATAATTTGTTGAATTTTTTGCATGTTATTTATTAGAAAAATGGTCTGTAATTTTCTTTTTCTTAGTATTTTTGTCTGGTTTGGGTATTAGGGTGATGTTGGCTTCATAGAATTAGTTTAGAATTATTCCTTTCAGTTCAATTTCTTTGAAGTGTTTGATCAGGATTGGTATTATATTATCTTTGAATGACTGGTTAAACTCATTTGTGAAGCTATATGGTCTTGGGCTTTTCATTTGGTGATGGTTTTGATGATATTTCAATCTCTTTACTTGTGATTGCTTTGTTGAGGCCTTCTGTTTCTTGTGCCTTCAGAAGTGCATTTAGATCTTCAAATTAAGTTCTTTCTTCTTTTTACTGTAAGCTTTGAGTTCTATACATTTTCTCCTCAGCACTGCTTTTGCTGTATCCCATAGAATTTGATATAGTTTTCTGTTTTAATATATAATTTTTTACAAAGATACTTAGATTACATAAATAATACATAAAATTATAAGCATACCCATATATCCCACTGGCTACATCTCCCACATTTTCCCACATTTACAACATCCTTCATTAGTGCTCCAAAATGTTTTCATCAATTTTAATGAATGTTGTTTTCTTATGTCCATTTATCTGAAGATATTTACTGACTTCACTTGCAATTTCTTCTTAGACCCACTCATTGAGAGTATTGTTTAATATCCATATATTTAAAATTTTCCCTTTTTCAGTCCATTATTGTTTTTCAGCTGCATTGAATTATGATCATAAAACATACTTTGATACTTTCAATCTTTTTAAATTTATTCAGACCTGTCCTATGACCCAGAATATGGTTTTTCCTGGTGAAAGATACATGAGCGTTGGAAAAAAAATGGATATCTTCTTATTTTGGGGTGCAATGTGCTATAAATATTTGTTAGGTCCACTTGGCTTACATTATTCAGCTCTTTGTTTCTGTATTTATCCTCTCTCTAGATGTTCTATCCAATGCTGAGATTGGCATATTGTATTCTCCAATTAATATTGTAGAGATATCTATTCCTCCCTTCATTTTTCCCAGTGAGTGCCTCATGTATCTTGGGTTACCCAAGTTAGGTGCATAAATATTTATTACAGTTATTAAACTTCATCATCTCTAATAAGAATACTTCATTTAAAATTTATTAATCCTGATATTAGCATCACTATTCCAGATTTTGTACAGTTACTATTTTGGTGGAATAACTTTTCCAAACTTTGCAATTTCAACCTGATAATGTCCTTATATATGAGGTGATGTCTTGTAGACAGCTGTATTAGTCAGGATTCTCTAGGTAAACATAATCAGAAGGTGATATCTGTTAATAGTATGAGATTTTATGAGTCTCTCACATATCGGTGGGGATGCACAAGTCCAGGTTCCACAGGAAGGCTGCAAACCAGGGGCTCTGAAGAAAGTTCAATGAAGGTCCTTGATGAATTTGTGGGAGATGTTTACTTTCCAAAGACGAGATGGGAAATTCTTCCTGAATGCTGAAATCATTTCCCCTTTTATGGCATTCAACTGACTGGATAAAGCATCACTCATTGCTGATGGCAATCTCCCAAATTGGTGTTGATGTAATCAGCTGTCTATGCAGTAAACTTACTGTTGACTAAAGTCCATAAATGTCCTTGTATTACAATTATCCTAGTGCTTGCATGACCAAACAACTGAGCACAATTACCTGGCTGAATTGACACATTAGCCTAACCATCACAGTCCACCAATTGTCAACTGGGCAACCATACACATTATCTTAAACCATACTTACTCTCTAAGTAAATACCATACCAAGCTTGCATACATATATATTTCTGCCTAACAATATTCAAATCTCCTGCGTACACCCAAAAAGGTATTAGTTTCCTACACAATAGTGTGCAAGTCCTTGGGTAATATTCACTCTTAAACTTGATATCCTTAAATACTATGACATGAAACTAATATAACTTTAAATATGATAGAAGAAAAGGTTGGGGAAGAAAACAAAGAACTTCATTTTGTGTGCATATGCAATGGTACAATGAAATAAGGAAAAAAGATTCATGACTATTACAGACCTCATTTCTGTAACTAATCATGTGATCAAAGTTCATATTTATCACTACTTTGTTCCAATTCCCATTCCAGGTTCCCGTTACTTCAGCAAGCACTACAGCTCGCTGTGGAACTTTGCCTGGGGTGGTGTGGGGGGAGGGGAACCAAACTTTCATTCTTGAAGATTCTGGGCCACTGTTAGTCCTCTTGGATTGGGTTCTTGCAATTTTCCATTGAGTTTAATCACAGGGCATGGCAGTATTAGGAGACGTCCTAGAGTATCGCCTGTATTCCAGGCAAATTCTTCTTTATCTTCATTATGTAGATGCAGTCTTATTTCTCCTTGATAGTAAGGATCATTCACCCTAGCCAGTACAGTAATTTCCTTCTTTGCCTGTTGAATCAGAGGTAAGTGGAGCTGAAAATTGCCAGTAGCAATCTTAACTTCCAGTTTAATGGAATCATTGTTGTGTTCCCTGGTGGCAGTACACCTCATTTTGGGACTAAAACCTCTAGACCAGCAGAGATTAAGGTTTCAGGGACAGGAAGCAAAAGTTTTCTTAGTGGGTCACTAGAGGTAATAGTGAGTGGTGCCACTCCCATATCCATCCCTTGATTCCTGGACCCATGAATCATGGTTATGAGAGAAACAGAACCATAGAGTGGGTGCTGATTTAGAACATACACAGCCTCCTGGAGAACATTGCCACAGCCCTGCAAGGTATTGCCACCTAGTTGTTGCTGTAAGCCAAAGCTGTGTGTTGGGAAAGAGTAGGTAACATGGTAAGGGTGGTGACTATGGGCCTTTGGGCTACTTCCATATATAACTTACTTGTGCCTTCAGGAACTCCTCCAGCACTATCTCGTATATACCACTTCTTATTTATTATGGAGTATTGCAGTGCACAACCAACTTTATGGTTTGGTGGGACAGAGAATACCCAACTCATGATAGGCAACTCAGGCCTCATGGTAACTTGATGGCCCACGGTTAAGCGTTCAGACCCTACTAAGGCCCAGTAGCAGGCCAAAAACTGTTTCTCAAAGGGGAGAAGTTATCTGCAGAGGATGGCAAGGTTTTACTCCAAAATCCCAAGGGTCTTCATTGAGATCCTTCTATAGGGACCTTCCAAAGGCTCCAGACGGCATAACAATTTGCCACTGAAACTTCCAGCACCATTGGATCTGCTGGATCATATGGCAAAAGTGTTAAGGCAGCGTGCACAGCAGCCTGGACCTATCACAGAGCCTCCTCTTGTTCTGGTCTCCAATCAAAACCAGCAGCTTTTCTGGTCACTAAGTAAATGGGCCAAATTAGCATATCCAAATAAAGAATGTGTTGTCTCCAAAATCTGAAGAGACCAAATAAGTGTAGTACATCTTTTTTGGTCATAGGAGGGGCCAGATTCAACAGATTATTCTTCACTTTAAAATGGATATCTCAACATGCCCCACACCACTGGACACCTAGAAATTTCACTGAGCAAGAAGGGCCTTGTATTCTTGTTGGATTTGTCTCCCATCCTCTCTCACACAAATGCCTTACCAATAAATCTAGAGTCTTTGCTACTTCTTGATCACTAGTTCTTATCAACATGATATCATCAATATAATGAACCAGTGTGCTTTCTTTTGGGAGAGAGAGATGATCATGTGACCTTGGACAATATTATGACATAGGGCTGGAGAGTTGATATACCCCTGATGCAGGATAGTGAAGATATACTACAGGCCTAGCTAGCAGAAAGCAAACTGTTTCTGGTGGTCCTTAGTGATGGCAATTGAGATAATAGTGTTTGCCAGGTCAACAGCTGCATATCATGTACCAGGGGAAGTATTGATTTCCTCAAGCAATCATACCACATCTGGGAAAGCAGCTGCAATTGGAGTCACCACTTGGTTAAGTTACAATAATCTCCTGTCATCCTCCAAGATCCATCTGTTTTCTCCACAGGCCAATAGGAGAGTTGCATCCTTCAAATACTTGGTGGTTGTACTAATTCTGCAATCCCTTCAGGAATCTGGTATTGCTTTTGATTTACTATCTTGCTAGTTAAGGGAACTTCTAGTGGCTTCCACTTGGCCTTTCCAAACAAAAGAGCCCTCATTCCACAATTCAGATATCCAACGTAGGGATTCTGACAGTTACTGTGTATGGCTGCTCCAATTATGCATTTTGGAGCTGGGGAAATAACCACAGACTGGGTCCGGGGACGAACTGGACCCACTGTGAGATGGACCTGAACTAAAACTCCATCTATCACCTGACCTTCATAGGCTCCTACTGTGACAGGTGTACCACAGTGATGATTTAGGTCTCCTGGAATTAATGTCACTTCTGAACCCGTGTCTAATAATCCCCAAAATGTTTGAACATTTCCTTTTCCCCTGTGCACAGTTATTCTGGTAAAAAGCTGAAGGTCTCCCTGGGGGAAGGTGGGAGGAAGATTAACAGTATAAATTTTTGTCACTTTAAAAGGATCCTTTCCCAATGGGACCTGGCCTTCACATTATTCAATGGGCTCTATGTCTGTAAACTGTCTCAAGTCTGGTAGTTGATTAAGGAGCCATGAGTATCTGTGTCTGTAATTTGAGTTAGGGTTTTGTTCACTCGACATGGAACTCTTCTGCTAATACAGATTCAGAAGAAATTTAGTAGACTGCCCAAATATTTCACTTCTAGGTACCTCATGATCTATTAGCCGACACCATAACTCTATGCAACTCAGTTTATTTTGAGTGCTGCTTTGAATCCATCTTTCATAGCAGTAGCCATGCCCACCTTGTCTTTGGCAATTAACAGTCAATACTTGACTTTTACTGGACTGATATCTGATCATCCCAATAATGTTCAAGGATTCCAATTGCATTATAACCCTCTCTACAGTAATAACTTTACACTGAGAAGAAGAGAAACCACAGAGCTTTTCAGAGAATATGGGGTTAGTCAAGCAAATTTATTCCTCACAGTCCTTGTTAAAAGTATGTCTTCTGGACATTCCAGGGATAGGTGGACAGATCTCAAATGGTAAATCCATTCCAGCATTCCAATCTCTCTAAGCCTTTTAATTCCCTCTTCTACTGTATGCCAGGGCAAATCAGGCATCTCAACCTCAGATATGCTAGGCCATCTTTTGGTCCATATTTCATCACACACCCCCAAACTGTTAGAACCCTTTCTATCCCCTCATGCTAGAGTGTTGTATCCAGAATTTATGCTAGTGGGTCCATATTAATAAATTCAGCCTGATCCAACTTTATATTCCTTCAACCATTATCACATATACTTAGTATCTATTCCCACACATATTCACCTGATTTCTGTCTGTATGTGTTAGGAAACTCATGCAGTTCTTTCAGAGACTAGTGTACTTCCTCATGGGTCACACTTTGTGTTTCACCTTTGGGGCTTGTTGTGATTTTAGTCCATTAATAGGTCTCAAAGATAAGAGGTGTGGTAAGCTTGGGTAAGAAGAAGGATTAGAAATATCTTGCAAGCTACTGACCTCACAGGACATTCCTTTGCATTTTCTTCTGGTGTGACAGGATTTATCTCTTCAGGCAGTGGTATGGCAACAGATTCCTTAGGGAAGACTGAAAGCTGGGCAGTGCATGCTGGAATTTGGCTGGTACCTGACTCAGGAATGGGAAGAGGTCCAGACTCCCTGGGGCAGGCCAGAGACTGGGCAGGGAATGATGGATTTGGCTGGTAACTGCCTCAGGGCTGGAAGGAGGTCTAGACAGCCTGGGCTGGGCCAGAATCTGGGCAGTGCTGTCTTCAGTTTGGCTCATACCCACCCCATGGCCGGAAGGAGGTCTGGACTCCTGGGCCATGCTGGAGACTTTGTGATACATGGCTGGCAAGGTGTGGTCTCCACAACGTAGGCCATCATGGGTTTATTTGGTAAAGACTCAGCAGAATTTATCGATCCAATGTCTCCACCAATATTATCATCATTCCATATGTCTCCCTTCCAATCTTCTTGGTTCAACTCCTTTCCAAGCAATGCCTTCATTTTAACTGCAGAAACCCTGCAGCATTGAGATTTTACTTTCTTTTTAACTGCTACTCATACAATGAGAGTCTATTTCTCAGCTATCTCAAGTCTGTGGCTACAGGAAACAAAATTTTCTTTCAGAGCATTCATAGAAACTTTCACATCATTCATGCAGCATTTAAATTTCAAATTTGAAGACTTTAGCTCATCTCTTAGTTTTGTAAGTAAATCCAGAGTATCTAGGAGGAGCCAGCCAACATCATTTTACCTTTGACTCCACAAAACTCATTTAAGGTGTTGAAAACACTCTCACCCAGATCCTTGCTTATTATAAGCATGGAAGTGGGGGAATCCAGTGATGATATTTTGCATTTTTCTACTGCTAATTCATACCATGGACTGTTAGTGGCCTCGTCATTATTGGAAAGGGATTCGTTAGTACCCTTGGGTGCAATTAAAGTAGAGTGTCAATTGCAAAACTCACAGAACCAACTCAGACATCCTATGTTTAAGACTTTGTTCCTCAAAAACCACCCATGGTACTAAGCTGTATTAGTCAGTAACTTAGGGAAACAGAATCAACAGGAGATATCTGTGAATAGTATGAGATTTTATGAGTCTCTCACATGACTGTGGGGATGCACAAGTCCAGGTTCCACAGGCAGGCTGCAAACCAGAGGTTCTGATGAAAATCCAATGAAGGTCCTGGATGAGTTTCCAGGAGATGTTGTTTGTCCAATGTTGATATTGTAAATTCTCCCTGAATGATGAAATTACTTCCCCTTTTAAGGCATTCAACTGAATGAATAAAGTGTTACTCATTCCTTGTTGCATCACCTTGTTGCATCACCTTGTTGCATCTGCTCATCTTCTTTAGGAGTCACCAAGAACTGAAACTGACACCTCCAATGTAGGAGGTGTTGCCCTAATGATTGAGACACATCCTTTCCCCATCTAATATATTTCTATTCTCATTTATTAGGGCTTCATTCCCATAAGCTCTGTTACTGTTTTTATAGGCATTCATATTGTTCTTAATATCCTTTATCTTAATATCTTTTATCTATTTATTCATATCTTCCTTTAACTCCTGTATTTGATTCATGAGATTTGCATGATTTTCATTGATTTGTTGCCTAATCAAATGATCAATATCTATGTCTAAACATGGATTAATTGTTTAATCTTGTGTCTCACAAAGGTTTCTTAGTTTATTCCTTGGCTTGGCCATGAATTTCTGTTTCTTAGTATGGATAGTAATTTTATGTTGATGTTTAGGCATCTGAATATATTGGAGAATTTACTCTGATCATCGATATTTCTCTCGTGGCAAGTAGTTTTGTTTCACAACTCTTCTTTGATTCTTGGTTCAACTTATTCTAAGGCTTTAAAATTGCCCTGATTAAGCAATCAAAATAGGGGCAGAGACTCACTAATCTGGTGCATGTCTGCTCCATGTGTTCTGGAGCAAGAGACTCTTAAAAGGGATTTTTCTTCTTCCAGTTTCCCCTCCAGCCAGGAGATTATGTTCATCAGAGAATCTTTCCATGGTGGTGTCTTTTTCACCTCCACCTGCCCATTATTCTGATCTGGTCAGACCTGAGATTCAAAGCTGACTCTACTGCCCAAATTCAGTGTAGACAAACCACTTTCCACACTCAAGTGCTCCCTTCCTCTTCCCAAGGAGGAATATGTCTGTTCCCCACTCAGTTGCCTGTGTTTAGCCATGGGTTTTATCCAGGCTATTAGCCTTGAAGGGGGATGATGGTTGCCTTTCCCACACAGGGATTAGCAGTTCATGCTTTTAGTTTTGGCGTTTTCTTCATTTCTCTCTCCTTCAGCCTTCTAAAAGATGCAGAACACTCTCCAGGTCTGTAGGTAACCAAACAGCTCCTTTAGACAGCTTTTTAACATCTTGCATTGATTTTCCGGGAGACTTGACCCCTGATTACCTCTTCTGATGACATCTTCCCAGAAGTCTCTAACATTACAATTTATTCTATGAAACTCATGAGTGGACTTGTGCATTGATGAGTGCATGCAAACATATGTATGAGTGTCATTAAGTCTCTTCATAGATACATGTTAAAAAATATAATCAAATACATGTAAAAACCCTGAATAGAAAATTGTTAAACTAGAAGCCTATGTAGAGTGTACTATATTATAATTTCCAGCCACCTGCTCTGAGATAACATTAACGTTTCTTGTATCAAAAATTTAAAAGCTTGTATTTCTTATGTTATAATGTATATTTCAAAAATAGAGAGTATAGAAAAAAATAGGTAAATTATTAATAGTAATTTTAAAAATTTTATCTCTATGATACAATCTGCTAATTCTTATATTGACTATGATAAAAGTTTTTAGGTACAATAATAATAGAAAGTATTGCTGTCAAGATGATTTATTTAAGAAAAATTTATAGACTAGAGCTTGATTTATAGTAGTATTTTAAGTAGTTTAAGAAAAATTATTAATATATTTATAAATACTGCATAGTATTAAATTTGGAAAATGCTCACTTATGTATATCATTCAATGTCGAAAATATCATACAAGAAAATTAATCCTATCAGTAGATACAAAATTCAAAATTTTTATACATACATATTTAATTGGGACCAGGTTATCAGTATGGGAATATTTTTGAAAGGGGTAGATATGGTCTCTATTCTGAAGGTGCAATCAACAGTACTTGTGAATTAATTGGATGAAAGATGTTGGAGAAAAAGAAAGGATAATGATAATAGTGAATTAGAGAAAAACTATATAAAGAGATGATGAATATATTTTCATACAAATGGATAGAAATTCTTAAAAAGAAACAATATGCAAACTTTTACATTGTAAGAAAGAAGAAAGTCTGTAACATGATAACTTTCATAGCTATATTAAATATATCTGTTAATAGCTCCCACCAATTTTATTATCAGTATGGTAAATGCCAAGTACCATGCATGTTACTTACACAGTAATTTCCTGGAAGCAGTAATCCTGCATAACATCCTAAGCAATACCAGAACCTAATGTGTATTAATGTTGGAAATTGAGCACAATTTTAGAACAATTTTATTTTAATATAAATAACATAGATCAACATTAGGCTAAATTGAAAAATCATATGAACCAAAGAGAAAGTTCAGGAAATGTAGTGAGCCATGATTAAAATACAGTTAGAAATTCTAATATTTCTATAAAATCAGAAATTCACTAAAATTTGTACATTTCATCAATATAAATTCTACAAGGCATTCATATTTTTCCTGAAGTCCTCTATGGGAGATAAATAATTGTATCATATTCCTGAATGGCAAGGCAGAATACAGCAGATATTCTATAAACATTGTGGACTTTTACCCAAATTACACATTTTAAGATTCATTTTGGGGGTATTACTGGGAGTATGATATATTTGATTTTGAAGTATAAAAGGATGATAATAGCTCAAAATTCTTTAAAGGCTTATGGAAATTTCAAATATGTAAGAAAGTGAGGGGATATCATCCATCTGTTAAACAGTTTCAACAATTATCAATGCAAGACAAATATTGCTCAATATATCCCTTTCATCTCTCCAAACATGTATATTTAAACTAAACCCATACAATCTAACCTTTCATCTGTAACACTTCAGAACATATCACTGATAATATGGATTCTTTCAAACACAATCATTTAATCGTTTTAAATATAAAAACAACTAACAATAATTCCTTAATGTTATCAATTAACACTGTAACATTTCAGTACATGCCATTTCATATATTTAAAAATCAGAATATAAAAGTTTCATTCTTAAGTAATAGGTTAACATGTTTTTAAGTCTTTAAAATACTCGATTATTCCAGTCACTTATTTAATTATTATTTATTTGGGAAAAACTGGGTCATTTTTCCTGAAGAATAACATATTCTGGATACTGTGAATTTATCTCTGTGCTTTCATGGAATATACATTTTGTTACCTATCCTTCCTGTAGATTATTAATAGCTTAAGAAAAAAAACACACCCATTTGTACTTACTGTTTGATGACAACAATGAAGTGCTTCTGTGAGTGAAAGATTATTGAACTTATATAGGAAAATATATAAGGATGAGAAAATGGACAAATGTGAGTTTAATATATTATGAGACTTACATCAATGGAGACAACTATTTGTTAATAAAATCACATGCAGGACAATTGGCTAGACAATTGGAAGGCAAAAGAAAATCAGATTCTACTGCTCACACCAAATGCTATAAATAATACCCAAGTGTTTTAATTATTGAAATATATATATAATTAAATTATAAAGGTACTACAAAAATAAAATTGTGATTTTTTTGTTTTATTTCCTGGATTATGGGAGCGAGTTTAGCTTTCTTAATATGACACCAAAAAAATGATACAAAACAGTTGAACTTAGATAATTTAAAATAAGGAAATTTCTAAAGAAAATAGAATAATCATTGTTGAATATGTGACAGAAAATAAATATTTGAAAAATAATTCACAATAATATACATTCATAATACATAGGGAAGCCTTAAAATCACCATAAAAATAGAAAAAAGTGAAAAATACATATCAAGAAATTACAAAAGAAAAATATAAAATACTAATAAATTTATAGAAGTAATTTAATTTCAATTTTAATCAAATTTAAATAGTTAATATGGAGAGAAATCATCATTTTGCCTGATGGTTTAACAAATATTGGAGGATTTGAAATTACTTACCAATAAGAATGGTCCAACAAAAAGCAGACATTCTGAATCTTTGGTAAAAAAATCTATATATTTGAATTACTTTTGTATAAATTTTGGAATTGTAAATATTTAAACATATGCTGGAGGAAATCCATTTTGAAATTAATAAAATGGAATACACATTTGACAGAAAATTTTTCTCAATCCATTTTAGGGATTATCTATTAGAAAACAGAAATAGTGTAATAAATTTCAAAGGCATAATATATCCATCTATCAGGGATTGGAAGACAATATTAATTTTAAAAGACAGTTCAAGAACATTTATATTTAGTTATCTAGAAAAAATCTATGAAATATTACAAATAAGAATGAATACATGAAGTTTTCATCATCTTAATATATCATTACTATAAATGAAGAGCAATTTAATTCTACTTAATTTTCATTTCTAAATCATATAACATTTTTAAAACAATGCATTTTTCTATAATGAGGAACATGTATGCAAGAAATTCATTCTGAACATTGATATGCATTTAATCATATTATTGTCACTAATTAGAGTTTTCATTCATAGTAATGTCCAAAATTGCATGCTTAAGGTGAGTGAATATCTAACACTTTAAGCTACCTATTTTTATTTTGAAAATGACCAAGATTTCTTTACACAGTACATTATTAATTTTTGCTTATGATGAGTAACATTCCTTTTCTTTAATTGAAATTTTCATGTAGTATATTACAAAAGGAATTATATGTATATATGAACAGTTTGTTGGGAGAAAAGGCAAAGTACAATGTAAAATAGACTTAGCCAAATACATGATTAATCAAAAATACCTGCTAGAATTACAATAGTATTTTTATGACCAGGGTGGTACAGTCCATACATAGGAAAAATCAATGTTATTAGGAGGAATAAGAACATATAGAGAGGAAAACTATTTAACTTTATTCAATTGAAATAGTTGTTATAGACCTGTGATTATTTGAACTGAGCCCTCTAAATCAATATAAAGTGTTATCCAAAGAGTGACCCTGAGTGCCTTGTTTTCTCTACTTATAGTAAAAGAAAATTATCAAATGAGAATTTTTTAATGAAAATTTGCATGGAATGATAAAGAAGAAATCCAGCTACTAGGATGCTGTAGTAAGCTGCTCTATAGAAGCCTCTCTCTATTATGACATACAGAGATAATTGCATTCATATTAATTTAAAGTTTTTGTTGTTGTATGGTTAAATATTTCAGGTTTTGTGATTTATGCTTAAAATTTCTTATTTTTCATTTTCACTCCATCTATGTATTTCTTACACTCCCATGATTCATGCTGATTGAACTGTGTAGTTTTCTTTCCCTTTAAATAAGGAAATACTATGTGTGATGTATACACACACACATACACATTGCATTTTAGGAAGCTTATATTCTTCTCATTGACATTTAAGGCGTTTCTGTCTATATTCCTAAGTACTCAGTCAGAAAATAGAGATTTTTTAAATATATAATAACCTTTATTTCTAAAGTGGTTTTAGATTACAGAAAAGTTACATTGAAAGAATGAGTGATTCCCATGTACCCCTCAGTAAGAATACAATTTATTATGATTTATCTGTCAAAACCACTCATGAAAAAATACACATAGAAATGACTCACTTATGGTAAGGACTAACCTACCTAGAGAAATCATCTAAATAAACCCCATCATTTTGACATTTAGCAGTACTTCACAAATCTAACACATACAGAAGGAAGCCACTGCCAGTGTTATAACTTCTTTAAAGCCAAAAATTTAAGCACAAACCTGAAATAAGAGAAAATTCTGAAACTTGACATCTGCATGCATTTTTGGCTGAACTTTTAAAGATTGCACATATAAACAAATTCACAACTATGAATCAAAATGAATATTAAAACTTTTAAGCCTTGTGACAAACTTACTCTACTAAGCAAGGAAAACAGACTGAATACTAACAGCAATATATTTCTAGGAGAGAAAGTATTCACTTATTTCCTGTGTCATAAAACAAAATTCAATGAGTCAAAATTTTATTAACATTTACTGAGATATTTACTACTCAAGAATTTGCATTTCACATTGTGTCTTTAAAATGTATCCATCCATATATTTGAATTAAATTAAATTTATACATCCAAAATATTTTGCTCAGAAGTCTAATCTTAAGTACAAACCATAATTTATCAAAGCATAGAGCAAATATTATACAATAATGCTACCATTTAGATTTAAATGCTTCATTTGAAAAACTTATCTTACAAACAGAAGTGTTGCCTTGCTTCTCCAGAATAAATGTCCCTATGTCTCTATCTTTAAATGATAATAAAAAAAAGATGGATCTAAATAATTCATGCTCTGCATTTTCTTTCATCGGGCTTTGATTAAAAACTGAGCCATCTGGTGCTGGAACACCATCTTCCTTCTCAGTTACAGTCTCTACAGTCCCAGAAGCAGACACAGCAACCACCGTTTATTTGTTGAAGCTGTCTTCTGTTTCTCAGCAATAGCTGCACAAACAGCATTAATCTCATCCCTTTAAAGACATAGTCAGGAATTCACGTTGGTGAGAAATCTGTTTTTCTGCTGATGATTCACTCTTTTTAATCCTCTCGGCCACTTTCTGCTGCTCCTGGAGGTTGCTTGCACAAGAAAAGTCTTCTTTTCATTATTTCAGGTTCCACTGAATAGATGTGAAGGCTTACTTGAAATTGAATTGCTTCATCCATTTTGTTTGTCGGCTCTTTGATGTTATATTATATTGTTCTATTGTCTGTCTTCTTTACTTGTAGTTTACCCTCCCTAGTAATCTTCATTTTCAAACTCTTCTCAAATTCTCTCACCCTTGTTTTTTCCTTTCAGGCTGCTGCACCGCCTTTAGTATCTCTTGCAAATCTTGACTTTTGGTAATATTCTATCAGATTTTGTTTGTCTCTGAAGGATTTGAACTCACACTCATTTTGAAGTATAGCTTTCCAGATGCAGAAAACTTTGCTGGTAGTTTTTCTTTTTCAGTACTTTATATACATCATGCCATTTTGTTCTCTCCTTCTTGGTTTCTGATGAAAGGTCAACACTTAATCTTAGTTTCCTTTTCTGTTTTACTGTCTTTTCTAGTTCAGATGTTCCAGCCTTGAAATCACTAATTCCAGCTTCAAGCAATTCAGATCTGCACTTATGGGCCTCTAAATTATTTTTAATCTCATCCTTCATTTATTTCATTCCAATAAGATCTGTCACTTTACTTTGCAGGTTTGCAAATTGTTCTTTATGCTCTCCCAGTGTCTTCCTAATAACATTAATTTTTTTGTAATATTTTCTTTAAATTCTTTGAAGTGATTTAGGGGAGTTAGGTGATTATCACTGATTAATTGTAATAAATCCTGTGTCTCTTCAGGATATTTAGCTTTCTCTTTTGCCTTGATCATCTACCTGTTTCCTAATATGACTTATAATATTTGGCTGATGTTTAGGCATCTAAATATGTTCATGTATTTACTATGATGGCTAATTCCTCTCTCTTGACTAATTTTTTTCCACACGTCTTCTTTGATATTTAGTTCAACTTATTCTCAGTTTTTAAAGTTTTCCTGCTTAAGTTTTCAAAATCAGGGCAGGAACTCACCCATGGGGTGTAGATTTTCTACCCGGGTTTGTATACAGAGCGTTTGAACAGTTTTTGTCTATGCGGTTTTCAGACCGGTCACAAGTCTGTGCACCTTTCCATGAAGCTGTTTCAGTTTCAGCTTTCTTGTGTTCCTGTATTGAATCTCCAGATCAGATATTCAAAGTGGACTCTGTTGACCTAATTCACTGATGAAACGCACTCTAGCCTCCCTTCCTTTTTCCCTCGAAACAGCTGACAGGTACGAAGATGTCTGTTCCCCTCTCAGTTGGCTACAGTGATCCATGGGTTTTAACACACCATACTATCTTGAGGATGGGGAAAGGGAGCCCTTCTCAGGTGCCAGAGAAGCTTGGTAACTCATGTTTGTTTGTTTTTTGACTTCTTCATCTCTCTGTTCCTTACCGTTCTAGAGGTTATATAATGCTGTCTCGGTCTGATGACCCCCAACGCAGGTACCTTGGACAGCATTTGGCTCTTTCTCCACTGTTTTTGTGAGAGCATTCAGCTCCACCTGTTAGTTGATTGCTATCTCCCCATAATTCTCAAAAAGAAAGCTTTTAACTCTTAGTCATATTGTTTTCTGTTATTGGATATTTGTCTGGAAATCAGTAAATCACTGAATTTTGAATATGTTTCAAAGTGTCCTTAAAACCTGTTAAACAGGAAAATTGCTTTCTTCTGCTGAAAAATGGAAACTCTTGTCATCCAGACTTTTCAATTCCTCTTGATTTCATCCTCATGTTGTGTCCACAGCAAGTGTTACCTTCTGTTATTTTTTAATTTTTTAACAATCCCTTTTTTAATATGTTCACACATGATGAGAAATACATTCTTTTTGCACTTGTTTCACTTTATTTCTAAGAAATTTTAAATTACATAAAAGTTACTTAAAAAATACAGGGGATTCCCATGTACCCCACCCCTTGTCACATTTCCAACTATTAATACATCTTACATTGCCATGGTGCATTTGTTACAATTGATGAAGAGATATTGAAAAACTGTTACAAACAATGGTATATAATTTACA
>JAQZBX010057622.1:0-17921 GCA_029593785.1 Cabassous unicinctus
AAAGTAGATAGCAAACTTTGGTTTAACCAGTGGGTCTTTTGTTACCTACTTGTTTAACAGTACATATACTTTCAGGGACTCTACCATTCATGTCCTCACTGTGGCAAATTTCCCCATTCTTTCTCATGCCTATTTCTACTAGGTTCCTGATATCATGAGAGAAAATATTTTAGGTCTCAGTAAATAATGTTACTGTCAATTATATTTTATGTACTATACTTTATAGCTATATCTTTAGTGTGTGGTACAATTGATTATTATCAAAGTGCTATTTATTCCTACGTTAAATACATTGGCACAAAATATCTAGTATTTAAATAGTGAAAGATTAATAATTTACAAATAAGTTATAGAGGACATTAAAAATATTTACATAATAGTACAAAACACCTTTTATCCTTGTAGGCATGTTTAAAGAGACATATGTTGCCTTACAGTAAGGCATGAAGCACAGAGAAGGGGAACTATATTTTTCCCTTACATCTGCTTCCCTGTGTCTGTGATGAAATTTTCAATTCCTTTTCTCAAATTACTAAAATCTCTAGTAATGCTTTTTTATATACGTGATCCCTCAGGGTTGCCTTTCCAATAATGGTCATCAATAATAAAATCTTTAACAGATCAAACCTATCAATATTGTCATTCCCCCTTCATGCTGCATGCCCAGTTACAGCCTGGTAGGCTGACAGCAAGGCTGCTTCACTGGCAGGCCAGGTGCTAGAGGCAGAGCCTCAGTCTGCTTAGGAAACACAGACCTGTCCCTCATTCGTTAAACAGGAATGATGTAGAGATTTAAAAAGTAAATAAGTGAATGTATGCGAAAGTCACTGGAAAGTACCAATGACATTGAAATGTGTGGCACAAATGTATGATGTATCTATGTTGCCATTATTATTATTTCTCACTAATCGCATGACACATCTGCCCTCATGAACAGGTAAGAATTTAGAGGATGTTTCCATTGCAGTGAATTTGTTGAATCAGTTCAAGGCATATAAATTGAGCCTCTACCCTGTAGGGAAACATGGTCCTTAACACGAAGGGGACGAATGGATGGATAGATAGATAGATGTAGATAGATAGTTGTCCAGTTCCTGCTTTCTAGGAGCTCACAGTTTAAAATAATGAAAATTCAGTTCTGTGCTGCCTTCAGAGGGCCAGGTTTTCCGCAAGACCTAGAACTGGCCAATAACTGACTACACATACCTGCTATCTATTTGTTGAATGAACAGAATGAATGAATATCAAAATATCTCCTTTGTTTGGGAAGCCTCAATATCATCCTTACTTTTATCATCTACTAAAAATTAGATTGGAATATTTCTATTTTATTATAAGGTTCAAAATAATGCAAAAAATCAAAATTATTTTTAATAAGCTGGGCCTAAGAAAAAGCAAAGGCAGGAAAATATTTTTCCATGGCTTTAATTGTCCTAATCATTTCTTGCATAGTTCTACACAGACTCTTAAATGCTGGCTTTCTATGGGAAATTTCTCAAATGCAAATAAACATATTTCACTGAGCAAAATCCTGACATGAATGGAATGAGAAATAGTAACTTAGATGTAAACTGCTAAGTTACCAATTAGCTTCTTAAAACAACTGAAAGTCACAGAGAGCCCTCAATGCACAGAGGCGGTTAATTAATTAACATTAGATGTGATTAATAATGAGTCTCGTTTAATAGCAAATATCTGCCTGCAATGGCTGCATGACAGAACAAAAAGCCTTCAGAGAGCAAGCAACTATATTTATCCTGATTGTGTTTGGGATTTTAACATGTTTTGTGCAGGCTGACAAATGGCCTATTAATTATCTAATGTTGTCTGACAACAACAGCTTGATAAAGATGTATGTTTTTGAATCGCTGGATGGAAACTGCTGGAGAAGAGCCCCAGAGGGGCCTTGCTGTCCTAAAACTGGGCTTCAAGCCACAATGACAGGCAAGACAAAGCCCTATCTCCCACCACAGCCTTCGCGGATAAAATATGGCTTAGCATTAGGGACATTTTTTTTTTTCTTTCAGAAAACTGCTTCTGCAATATCTGATTAGGAAGAGGAGGAGTAGGTCTTTACTAAATTGGGGTTAAGGCATAATCAATATCATATATGGAGTGCCTGGCCTATTCTGCATAAACACAGCACTTCATATTATTAAGGAGTCTGTAATGCCGAGGAAGCATATGGCAGGACACTGCAGCTCCCTCTATTCTTTTTATTTAGAAGTTTATCTTCCAACCTGTTTGACAGCTGCTCCTAAGTGGTTTCACAGTGCCAAATTATTTTTATGATTGTTTGATGTTTTATTCTCCCATTTCAGTTAATGAGATAGGATCCCACAATGGCCATAATTCAGGGCTGTCAGAACTAAAAAGCATGCTTGTGGCAAGAGAGCCTGATGGTAAATAAGGCTAAAAGCAATGGATAATAAAAAACTCTGTTATCAGAGTCGCCTTTGCAATCAAAACTTGTTGGGGTCAGAGCCTTCCTTTCTTTGTGTGGTTTCTGGGTATCCCTAACCCGGCATGAGGTCCCTGTCCACCTGAGTCCACCAGCCATTTCACCTCTGCAAACAAGTCCACATCTGCTCGGAAAGACATAGGGGGAATAATATTAACTAAGAAATGTTAGAAGGTCTTAAAGATATCGAGTGCTATATTCTAATTAAAGGGCTTGTGCATCATTTATGGTGCCAAGTGAGTAATTTGTCATACACTGTTAGAGAGAAATTGTTCAACAAATAACCTTTACAAGAGTCCTGAGAACAGCTTCATAATTGAAATCCCTAATGGTTTTGCTGGGAATTTTTATTAAGGTTTAAGGCTTTTGGGGTTTTGCTTCCCTCTTTCCCTCAAGAGTTTATAGAAAACTATCACAATATAGCCACTTTATTTCAGAAAAGGAAGACCTTTTTTTTTAATTATATTTACAAATGCCATAAGTATTAACCAGGCCATTTCTGCCCAAAATCAAAGTATAGCACTTTTTTGTCCAAGGGAAATGGGAGCCTCCTTTTGTTGGTTTGTGTTCTCATTTTGGCTTTGGTTTTTTCTAATGGAGGAAGAATCTTTAAGACAAAGGTTATGAAGATACCTGGATTTAGAATGTATTTTTATTATCTTACACTGAAGTCCACAATTTTTATTTTAGTGTAACATGAACCCTTAAAATGTGATGATAAAGAAAATCTGAAATCACTACTTAGGCTGAGTCTGTTACATAAATTATTATTCAAAAGTTCAAAAAATGAAAAGCTACCACTTTCCCAAACAATATTTCTTTCTTCTTACTACACATTTAAAATAATGGTCTTTCATAGGCAGAAAATAACATGGCAAAAACTCAAATAATAGTAAGTCCCATAACTAATTATAAAGCCTGACATGCCTCATGCAGAAACACTCCCCGATGAGTACCAAAGATTGGCTGCTTTATAAATATTTAATGCTTGCCAGTAACCCCGGTTTTTCTCTCGCATCTAAGCCTAAACCATTTGTCTCTTCTTACAATCAACCATGTCTATGTGGTGTCATCATGTCTGAACAAGTTTGACTTACTACATGTTTTCCAAGATATAAAATTCAGGACATGACACATCTCCAAAATGTGAATGGAACTATTACACAATCAAAGATGGGTGGAAAAAAAGAATTTTAAATGGGCAAAGAGTCATTATAAGGTTAGCTCCAGAGAACTCAAGCCAAAAAAACTGAACATCAAAAAATAATAGCTAGGTATGGAACTAATTCCTCCTGTGGACAATTGCTGAAGATCTAGTTCTTACAATGCTCTTATATGACCTTGAATTTCCTTCTGCAAGTGAGTAAAGTTTTACAAGGCACTGCACCCTCCAATGTAGGGATTTTCATATCCATGTTAAAATAATGTATATCTCCTCATTTATACTGAGCCACCTCTGGTGTATGATCTCTAATCAGGGCTAGTAATGGTGCTTGATCAATAGGAAAACTCTGACAATTAAAAAAGAGGCTCCTATTAAAGAGGGTTTGGAACAGGTTAAAAGGTAAAGATTATTATTCTGTGACTGATGAAATGTCACTTCCCCTGAACTACCCTAAAAGCCACGAGTACCTCTATGAGAGTGACTCTCTCAGTTTCTGAGCATCTCACAGGTGAGTATTACCATCTCAAAAACCATAGGCATGCCTGGCAACTCTGAGAACGGTAAACACGTGACCAAACCCAACTGCAAGTCGTGCGTGGTGCAGATGCCCTCGGGGGAGCTTGTGTAACCTGCTGGTGCCCAGTGTTCAGCCCCTCCACCCACCTAACGTGTGAAACTGAGGAACTGACCAAAGTGCCAAGACACCAGCCACCTCTGTCCCACCATTATAACGGTTTGGTTTGTCCATCACAAATGTTGCTCTCATTAGCTTGGCCTGGCTAATGTTTGTGAATGTAACTCTTACGTGTTTGTCGGAAGAAAGCCTTTGAGACGGGTCCCGTTCAGGGGCTACAAACTGGTGGTCCATGAGCAGTCTCTCTAGCCTGCAGATGTGTTTTATTACATTCCCAGTGTGTTTCTTCTCCTTTAAAAAGAAATCTCTTTAGCTACCAACATTTAAAAAACGAAAAGATTTCATATTTTAAAAATTGGATTTCTAGCTTCTTGGAAATTTGTAAGGTCCAACAACACATATCCATATGCCTAGAGGGAAACAACTGCTGGCATCCCCTTCAGACATCCCAGCTATTCTTCCATCCTATAAGAGCCCTTTCCCTCCTTGACATTTCCTGCCTGGCTCATGCTCTTGCTCTTATACAACAACCAAATACTAATCTAAAACCCCCTCATTTCACAAAAATGAAGAGAGGTCCAGAGAATTTCGGTGGAAGTGATCAAGGTAACAAAACCAGCTTGCTGCAGAAGTGGGTTTAGATCTCAGATCTCCTAATTCACAAGCAAGGTAATTAACCTGTACATATTACCCAAGTCAACCATAGTTTGCTTTCCAGGGACTTGGTGTCTACAAGGGAACAGGGGATACATTGGCAAATGGCTGTAACAAGGTGGAAAGTTTCTCTTGCCACAAGAAAACAAAACAATGTGCGGCATAGGCTTTACCTGGGAACTTTTTAGCAATGCAGGATTTTCTGCATTTTAGCCAGCCTCCCCCACAGCTTGATTTAAATCCACCTTCACCTTGTAGAAGCCCTACTCTAGTTGGGAGGGCTTTCCATCATGCCCAAGGTACTTCACATCATCCTTTCATGAGGGTGGAACCACATGGCTACCCGGTTGTCTTTGATGCCTGCGGCCACCATAATAAAATGCACTGAAAGCTTCACCAGGATTCGTAATGAACACACTACTGACTTAGGAGTCTTCCCTTGGCCCACAGATAGAAGAGTCCATGTTCTCTGTGCGTATAGTCTTCCATTGTGAAAAGTTAAGGACTGAAACCAGAGGAACCAGCCAGAAGCAGGCAGGAGGACTTGATGTAGGGCAGGTCGCTGGCAGGATGTCAGATCACTGGCAGGAAAGCTCATCCAGGGTCCGAATGTCTGCAGCAGCCAGACCCAGGACCAAATGTTACTAATTGCCCTCCAATCCCATTGTGCTCCAAACATGTTCACGGCTCTACTGCTGTTCACAGCTAGAAGCAACTCCTGGCAGGGGCCCTGCCACGTGTCTGACAACCCCTTGCTCCCCCTTATCTCTGACAAGGAGGGCAGGGATCTACACTAATTGATAGTCCAGGCATGGAGCATCACTTAGGAGAGGCTACTGGTTGTGGAAATACCCGAGAGGATTTTTTCTAACCTAAGAACTTGCAGGGCATACGTCTGAGGACAGTAGGGTAGTTACCGGAGCTACAATTGTTTGTTTGGGGCTCTCTGCACCGAGAGGATTGAATACTATTCCCAGGGCATGCAAATAAAATGAATAAGTGAATGAGTGCACACCTAAAGGGAGAAGAAACCTCCTTTAGGATGTAAGGGAGGGCAAGGACTTAAAAACTACTCCACTCCTCTTACTCGATTATATCAGCCCAAATTGTATGTGTGCTAAGAAGCAGAATATACATAAAACAAAAACAGGAGAAGAAAATGAACTGTAGTCTTCTTTTTGGCTCCATAATTGTGGTTTGGACACAAAAATGATACTTTCCCCTTAAACAGAATCTGCGATGTCCATGTCTGAATAATAGATGTTACCATTATTACTAAAAATGCCACCTCTGAAATACGAGGGCAACATACCTGTGATGCCATCAGCCTTCCAGGCACACACTGAGGATTGGGGCTCCTGTTTTTGTTTTCCCTCATCTTTTCTCTCCCTTGAATAAGAGCTAATGTGTCCGTATTGTTCAAAAGCATGCACAGAATTGTGATGTAACCTAAGCTAGGTTTTCAGGTGTTCCTTTTTCCAAGCACAAGGAAAGAAAATAGATGACACCACAAGTTTAATACTAATTGATTTATTACCTGCCTAAGCAAATCCTAGGCTGCGCAATGGCAGGCTTGGACTTAAAGCAAATGATTTACAAGATAATGTTTGACTCTGGGAAAGGGTAATCAGATCCAGATACAATGGATGATAGGATAATTGAGAAGAAATAAAAGAGGATAAATTGCCATGTGCTAATGAGTTTACAGGCCCTAATGGGGCGGACATCAGTTTTAACACTCAGGTTATGAGCTAGGAGCAAATCTTTTTCTCCCCCTCCCCCCCCTCTTCAACTGCTAAAGATGTAATGCTGAAACAAACCAAGATTAATGGTACCCCACTCATTTACTTAACCATTCTTTACACCTCAGACAGCTTCCTGTACTAAACATATAGGGCTGTGGTGCTTATTTTTTAAAGCCAACTTTACTCCTAGCAGCTCCTGTCAGCGGATGCCACTTACCCAACAGTGCCCAGATATAAATGTTTTTGGCTAAACCACTTGAACAACTCTTCTGCCTCCCAGGTCCCTGGGGCCTTGGTGCCTGATGAGTTCACGCCGTTATCTGCAAGCCTTTTGGCCTAACAGAGAATATTCTGGACCATTTATGCAACCTGGGTGCACTCACATTTGGAAATGGTTGCCCGCGTAGCAATCATGTCTCGCCTCATGATTCATTTTTATATCTCACTCACCCGCCATCCCACATCACCAGCGAGGACTGGTGACACTTTATTGGTATTTTTGATTACTGCTATAGCCATCTAAATTTTTCACAGGATGAGGGTCTCTGGTCCGAATGAGGCCGCACACTGTACTAAGGTAAGGGCGTCAAAGAAATAAAGGGGCAGAGCTGAGCGGGGCGATTGGGAAGTAATGTAGAGCTGAGGCACTTTCTGGGAGCCCGAGAACCTATTCCCTTGTAATGTTTCCACCAAATGAAGTTTAACATGATGAATCGTGGCCCAGCTCCAGCACGTCTGTGCCTCTCAGAAAGGTAGCTCAAGTGCAGCATTTAAACATGTCTGAATGATGACTTGATTCCCTTACACAAAAGCAGAAGGATGCTCGTTACAGGAGTACATATCCAGAATGGCTATTTCCCCCTGTATTGGGAAGGTTGTTTTAAGGCATTTCACATTTGCTTTGGAAATCTGAGTGCTCACTTTGTGCTTACTGACGTAATCCCGACCAAATTGTACTTTTACTCACAGCAGTTGATTTGATGTTAGTTAGATCATAAATCGTAATTGAGCGAGTCCTCCTCAAACCATAATTATTTTCCCTACCTGTTGTGATCTAGGAATTGATTTGAAACTGACAACCTGGCTATTTCTGAATCAAGCAGTTTCACGATGAAACTACAAGCAATGTTATTCACCCTTTTTGTACATAAGGAACACCTGAGCAGTTTCAAGTATCCAGCAATAGGAAAACTTCATAGAGTCATGTTAATTGGGAGAAACCAGTAAAATCATTTTAAGTTTGTCACACTGCTTCATACTTCACTAAGTACTTTCACTTACCTGAAAAGGTGAACAGATAATATAGGAAAGGCTGTTTTTACTTTTCAATCATTACTGAAAATATCTGCAGTAATACAGAAGAATTTATTCAGCCTAATCAAAAGCTAAGGTTCCATTTAATCAAGATGGTAACTGTTAGTAAAAAAAAAAGTGGATGCTTTTTAGGCTTGTCCTCCAGTCCCCTTCCCCAACCCCCCCCCTTCCCTACAACCCTTATTTTGCATTTCCTTATTCTGCAACTTTATATTTTAATACTTTACATAGTAAACCTGCTCTCAAGTAAACTGAGGTTCTCCTCCAGTCCAGCCCAGCCCCATTCTGATGGGATTCTTACAGTTTCTTAATTAGAACTGCCATGCTATACGCAGGACTATTTGTGCAAAAGCCTATGGCGCTAAGCAGCAGAGAAGCATCTAAGACTGGGATCCTATTTTCTCTGTAAGATTAAAACCCATCATTTTTAACCCTTTAGGCTGCTGTATCCCTTATCCAAAAACTTAAAGAATAGGTTCTCCCCGTGGTTAAAAATTTTTTTTTTTAAATTAAGGAGCCCAATTTCTCAGGCAGATAAACTGAGTCTTGGAGTTGTTTTGTGGCCTCCTAAGGTCACAGAAGGAGCAGAAAAGCTGGGAACCAGTCCTGGGATCCCTGACTCCCACGTCCCCATTGGGAACACTAGACAATACTGATACCCTCCGTGAACTGAATCCAAAAATTGTAAAAGATAAGTTGTTTCCTTATATTGTTCAAAGAGGAAAAAAAAAAGAATAGCTTTCCCACAGAGAGAAAACAAATAGTAAATGAGCCCTCTCTTCATCCTATAGAACTCTATGGGAGAATATTTTTTCTTATGTGAATTCTTAAAAAGTCAGTTTGGATTGCTGCCTAACTTACAGAACATTTCAGAACAGTCCTATTTTGTTGTCTAAACAATAGAAGTATTGGGTCATAGAATTTCATAGTTGGAAAAGACCTTGGAGATCATAGAGTTCAACACCATCATTTTATAATCTGAGAATCAGAAAGATTAGATGACATGTACATGTTTACAAATGGTTCAACAGAGGCAATTAAATAAATTACAAGTGACTAAATCTATCTATATAAATATATCAATTCTAGAAAAAGAAGTTCAAGGATGTGTTATCTGAAACACATTTATTATTTTACATGGTAAGACTTGGTGTCTGCCCTCCCAAAGAGTCAGCACATCTCGCTACCAGTAGATTTAGAATCATTGCAAAGAAACTGAACAAGTACCCACTGGGCCCCCACAAAACCAGTCCCTTACGGATTCCATGGATCCAGGTTTTGGCAGTAGCTGAAAGAGGAAATGGAAGCGATTAGCGTGATAGCAAACCCTGGTAAGACACAGGGATTAAATAAGAAAAGGGTCAAAAACATCCATGGAGGGGAACCAGATAACCAATGGGAAAGTCTGAGATATATGGGGAGATCATGTTCCAGGGTCAGGTATCAGTTGTTCAGGGCCTTTTTGAAAAATAATCCTTATCTTTTATTTGGTGCCCTCCTTGCCTTCCTGTTCCCTTTCAGCCAGTAAACCTGCAGCTTTGAAAGCCAGCTCCTCGAGAGAACTAACGTTCTTTCTGAAATGGGCAAGCCACTGCACTGAAATGACCTTTTGCCAAGGACACGGCATAATAATATCGGACACAACGGAACTGCTCAGCTCTGCTGGGTTTGAAACTTCTACTTTCTCCCCATCCCTCCCCTCCCCCCTTAATTGCCTATTTTGTCTACCATGAAAATTAATTGAAAGACTGTAAAGTGAGTGACTTCTAAATGAGCAACTTGAAAGGTTTTGTCTTTTAAACTGTGGTTTCATCTGACTCATTACCTAGGGAGAAACGATGGTATGGATGGTATGGTATAGATGTTTTTAGAAAGATATTTTTACAGGAAAATGATGTCAAAAACACAAGGCTTACTCTTATTGCCTAGAGGAAGTTGCCATCCATGGCTAAGTTTTGGAGAATGCTAGAATTTCAGAACTAGCGTTTGAGGCAAAGAAATGTGTGCTTCCGGTTATCCAGAATCTTTATTTTTCAAAAGAGAAAACTGAGGCTTAAGGTTTGCAGAGATTTGGTCAAGGTCATTTAGCCAGTAAATAGCAATGAAAGGCCCAGACTTCTGGGTTCCCACTGCATTGCTTTTTCCAGCCATTCTGGACCAGGTCACACAAGTCTAAAAAAGACAACAGCAGAAGAACAAAATATTCTTTTCCATTTTTAAAAAAGATAGGCTTTTGGAAGTGGTAGTGTAACTAAATTAATCACAGCTCTCCATGGGTGCAAAAGTAATAATAGCTAATAGCAGAACATATTGCTGATAAGGGACTTGCCTGAAGGAAGGCAAGATTTAAGGCAATCTATGGGAGGTCAAAGGCATCAGCTAATTCCAAGGACCCTAAAGATCAACAGGAACAGTGGGAACTCTGGTGAGCTGGTTCTATTACAGCCTTTTCAACCCCATATATAGTCACAAAAATGGTGGACTGGTATTTTTTTTAGAGTTAATTTCTTACTCTTTCTTTGTTATAAAGGTTTGTTTTCCCTCTACAAATTCACTTTCAGGGAATGAAATTTGGCTTTCAATCACCAAGCCTTGGTGGTACTCCAAGGAGCAGATCTTAGATGTCTCTGTTGTAGATTCGCCTAAAGACCCAAGTGAGAGACATGATCTACCGACAACCAAATCCTACAGCCTATGGAGGGGCCCATGGGCACTAGTGAGAGCCCATTCATTCAGATAGATTGTCAACAGGTAACAGTACAACATGCCAGATTTCAAATGTCATATAGATGTAATTTTGTTCTTACACCAATATGCAAGGATGTTGATGAGAAAATGGTACACATGCTGAATGATGGGCTCAATATCAGACAGCCAGATGTTTTCACTTAGGGTTTCTTCCCATCTCTGTCAGCAGGTGCTAAAGGAAAAAGAAGGAATTCCTTGAGAGCAGGGAGTGGGAGGTTTGTTCCTTTTTCATTGATGTGTCTTTCACACCTACCATGGGGGGCCTACCACACAGTAGTTGCTCCATGAATATTTCTTGAATTCACACCCAAATTTGTCTGTTTTCCTATTTGGTTTAGAGAAGGAAAAAATGCTGTGATAATTTTATTTATCCAAATTAGATAGACATGCTTATGGACAACTGGGAACATTCCTAAATCATGTTTTGTGATTTTACTTTTCCTTTCAAATCCAGCAAATAATATTGCAGTTCTAAAGAATGCGGTAAAGATAGTCTTTATTTGTAAATGCATATGCCAAATGCAAATACAGTTTTACATTCTAGAATTTAACAGAAAACTTGCTTTGAAAATGTCTTAAAAAACAAACATTCCTAGTACCTCAATTTGAAACCTTTGAAATCTCAGCAAAAACACAACTGCAAGCTCTTAACAACATGCTCATATACAAAATATACAGACTTTTTATTTTAACAAATCAGAAGCTGAGATGTAAGGAATTCGTTTTTCAAAGCCCAGTTCAATAAGAAAGTTTTCCTGTTGGTGGGCATAAAAGCTCATTTTTATAACTTAAACTAATGGAGCATTTGGACAAATACTCAGTTCAGAATATTTCATGGACAGTGTGGGCACACATTTATGTGTCTATGAGTACACAAAATAACACACATGTAATTTTACAATGCAGTTTTAAGTATAAGGAAATGGACTTCCATTCCCAGCCATGGGACATTAAAAAAGAAACCACACCACTGGGAAATGGAAGGATTAAGCAGAGATTCTTGCGCGGCATCATTCATCTTACACAGATATTAGCCTGATGTTCATGTGAAAACATAAAAACTCCATCTGTTCCCTAGGCATACTTTAGTTTGTTGTTCAGATGGTTTGTTTTAAAGATTAATTTGTAATGGTTAAGTTAGTTATTTCAACTGAAAAAATCTACACAATGGAGCTTGACATCTGGTTTTGCTAAAAGTGTTGAGACATTTAAGCAGGCGAGCATCATCTCTACTTAAAGCATAAAATGAATAAGTAGCTAGAGTCTACCTCAAGACAGATGAGCTTCAATCAGCTTATTACTGGAAGCAAAATAAAAATAAGAAAATGACTTTTTTTTTTCTTTTTAAACTCTGAGGCACTCCCCAAATACACTTAAACTTTTTTGGTGACTTAGCCATATCAGAAATTTGACATACCCTGGTCTATCTTGACAGTGGAACATTAAATACTTCAACACATAAACAAGTTATGCATTTAATTTTTTAAATTTCTTCATTTGCTTTTGCAGTTGGAGGTAGTTGGGAGAGTGCAATGATATGGCCTCCGTTTCCTCTTATATGGCAATTTGCTTCTTCATTGTCTTGATGTCATCCACCAAATACATATGCCAAGTATATTTTTATTAAGTATAATCTTATCAGAAGAAATGAAGATATATAATGTGAAAATGTTGACTTCATTCACCTTTCTTCTGCAAGTGATTGTAGTTCCTCTATACCCTTGACCAAAGAATGCCCCTTCTCAATCTGGGAAGCTTGGGTGAAGCTTGCTGAGGGACACCCATGGAGAAGTAAGAGTGGAAGAGAAGACCCTCCTTTCCACCTAGCTAGCCAGAGGAGCCTGGAGGGTAACAGCGCAACGGATATCAAAAAGGGGACGTCCCAGGTAATGATGTCATTCTGATTCCAGTTACCAAATGGGATAATATTTCTGAGCACATTTTTGCATATGTGCATGTTAAAGGCTGACATTTGGATTTTTGATGAGATTTCAAAAACAAATAATTGAGACCCTGGAAAATTTTGTTTTGAGACATTTTCCATTTTAAATGTTAACGTTAAATGTTATACTTCAGAATGCAAAAATATATTTGCCTTTGGCATATGCACATAAATGTAAAGCACACCTGTATAAAAGTCTTCATAACAGCCAGAGTATTTATTGTATTTGAAAGAAAAAAACATCTTAAACCACTATCTAAAACTCTTCCCGTTTGTCCATAAGGATGTCTCATGGGTGTAGAACTCATACACTAGGCTTATCTGAAAGCACCTTGTGTTCTCATTCATTGCAAATTACTTCCATTTACCCTTGTTCTACCTGCTCTGTCTCTCACTGGATTAGAAGCAGCATGTGGGGAAAAGTTCTACAGAAAAACACCACACAGCACCGATAAACTTAGTTAATTCCCTGGGAGAAAAACTGAGAAAGGGAAAGAGAACAAGAATTAAAACACCCGAGCAGTATGGCAGTCTGGGGTCATAGGGAGTGGCGGCAAATAGCCCTAGAGGCTCTTCTTTGGTGTTCAATAATTGATGTTCCTAATAGGAACATAAATCATCAAAAATGTGTTAAATTATATAAATAGATTTTTTTATTTACATGTTAATGCACTTTAAATTTTCATTTAAATTGATAAAATAGAAAAGTTTTATTGCTTGCACAGAAAAGCTTCACCTACTTGGAAAATTCTCTAGGAAACTGAGGGATTACTCTATTATAAATTCAAATTTATTGGGATTTATGGATTTAAGATACACCTTAAATGGTATCTTTACTTCTATATCAATTTGCTACATACAATAATTTCCCTCTGTCCACAGCTCTCCCATTTCAGTTAAGTCAGAAAAAGAGCAGCTTCACCACTGCTCATCAAATCTTTGTCAACGTCTAGAATAAAATATTCAAGGTTCTTTTCTTCCAGTAGGAAATTCAATTAAACACTAAATAGTAAACCATTTTTAAAGTGTCCACTGATTTCTTCTGCTTTACGGTCACTATGCCAGGCTCTAGGTATCAATTTCAAGTATATTTGTTATGTAAAACGTTGAAAAGTGACCTTGAGTCACCTCTTTTTATGTGGAAAAACTTTTCCCTTAAAAATCTTACAACAAAGTATTTATCGTATTAGAATCAGAAGGAAAAAATAAAACTCTTATTACTAACATATTTCCCAGTTTTTCTTCTCATTCTTATATTTACACTATATTTACATTCCCTATGGTGTTTCAAGTTCTTTCATTTTGAGGCAGCCTTGGAGCTAGACTGCCTGGGTTGTACAGCCAGCAGTGCCTCTAATAGGCTGTGTGATCTTGGGCAAGTTGCTTACTTCTCTGCGCCTTAGCTTTCCCCCTTGTAAAATTGGGCTATGATAGTATCTATTTCCTAGTATTGTTATGAGGATTAAATGAGTCATTATGTATAAAGTGCTCAGTGGCTGGCACATAGTAAGCTCTATGTAAGTGTCTGTTATATAAATAAAATAAAAAGCTTAAAGACAGTCATTGATTAGATTCCATTTGGACAATGCCAGATAAATGGCTAGCACTTTGCCTGCCTTAGATTACCATCAAAATGTGATCTCTCTCTTTTTACACTGATTTTTTTCTCTGTGTGTTGACATCCATTTTAACATAATGACATCATTTCATTTCACTTTGGCCTCAGCTGTTAACAGTGCTATTGAACACTAGGTTCGGATTAATTTACCTTTCACATTTTAATACAGCTTTCTCACTGTAGGGAAATCCTCTTGATGTACTAACCAATTTTATTCCAAGAAAATTCAGTCTTGGAGATAAGGGATCACGTCTAAAAATATCCATAAAAATTTACAAGCTCAATTACAACTCACCTGGCCTTTCCACATGTTTTCTTCTTTGGCTCAATTATAGAATCTATTTTGGTCTTCTAGGTTTGGCTCATAATATTTGGTATATAATATATATACTGTATCTGATCCTTTCTAGAACAAGGTCTTCAAAACCTGCAGTTATTTAGGAACTCAGGGTGCAGTTATGGGGTAAAACCACGTGTCTGTACAAACTTGCTTTTCAAAATGTGTTTGTCTGCTTTACTTTGATTCTAAAGTTGTCCTGTGCTGCCACCTGAACACTGGAGATAAAACAGTTGAGGAATCAAGGTATAGAACAAGAGTAAAACAGAATGTCATTGAGATTGCTGGGCTAGGAATCCAAAGCTTTAACAGCCCAACAGGGTAACCTCCAAAAGCCCAAACCCTTGATTATGCATATGCCAAATGGGCTTCCAGCCGAATAATGTGAACACCCATATTGGTATTTAGAAGCGGGTTCTTCTCAAAGAAGCCTTGGTGCACACCTTTGACCCTTAACAGGGGTGTTCAAACATTGGCTGTGATGATGACTCCCAGCGAAGGCTCTGTGCTATGCTTGGCTGCATTTCTATCTGAGTGCCAACAGCAAGATAAATGAAAGACTGGTTCGCTGGAGTACTGGTGGTTTGGGGGCTATTGATTTTTGGTCCATTCTCTTTAAAAGTGAGATCTAAAAAGTTGACAGAGGGTCATTAATTTCATCATATACTTGTCGTCTCATCCATAACCAATCCAAGGTCTGAGTGTGCTTGTCACTCTGTGTTTGCGCTTTATTTGTTTAGGATTTTCTTGGTGATTCCACTTTTTTTTTTTCCTTTCACTACATACCCTTTAAATAAAGAATGAAAAGAGACATGCCAGTTTGCGGATCTTTCCTGAAGTTATATTTGGGGTGGAGAAAATTGTAGATGTAGATACAGAGAGGGAGGGATTCAGATAATGAAAAACATTTAAAAGGTTCACAAAATAGTCTCTGCCAGCTAATCTTGGTTTAAAAAAGAAAAACTCCACATAAAATTCATCAATCCTAATTATTCAATTAGCCTCGAATTGAATAAACACTTACATAGATGAACTGGCAGTCTTGTTTTAATGAAATATTAAAATCCAAGTTGCCAACCTTCTTTTAAGTAAAGCTCATGGGTTCTTAGCAAACGCTGTTGAAGCATATAAAAATAATTGATAGTAATGACAATTAATTGAGTTTCTTTGGCTATATGTTCTGAACAGGTCTACCAATCTTTCAAGAAACACCAACCTGAGTTTTAAGATATCATGAAAACATCTTACAGGTGATTTTATGGTTGTTATAATGGCAGGTTTATTTTTTGTTTGTTTTTTTTTTAACAGGGTAAGGAGAGCTTGGCAGCCTCCATAATTATTATTGAAATAACCATCAAATAAAATCTTTAAGCCTGGTTGAATATTCAATGAGCTGTGTAAATCTGGAGTGCATGAAACAATAGCACAGGGCAAGAGTAGAATTCCAGAGAAATAAAAAGATTTTCAGATAATGCTGTAGAAGCTATCCTGGACAGTTGGGTCCTACCTGACTTGGTACATAGCCAAGAATATTGTGTCTGTTTTGAAACCCAATGCAAGGCTGCATGTGAGGAAAGCAAAAGAAAATGTGATTAAGTTCACAACCACAGCAAGGAAATCCAGTATTAATAATATCACAACCTGCCAGTAAATCTCTATTTTATAGGTGAAGAAATACATTTCTACTTTAAAGTGTGTTTTTATATACCCTTGAGTGCCCAACTAGTTAAACTACCAAGGGAGCTCTACATGATTTAGAAGTTAATCCTTCAAATGGCTAACAATTGAATGCCTCAGCTGTTTGTAGTTTCCTACTGATGGCTAATTTCATTTTTGTTTCATACGTTCAGTGTTAAGTTTTCATTGTTCACTGACACTGAGGTTGTAAGTGTAGTTAATTTACTTAAAATGAGGCTGGAACTGTTCACAGCTTTCCACCCGCCACAGCCAGACCTGGGAGAACTTGGAGGGAGCACCCCACGAAGAAAATCAGGAAGAAAATCCAGGTGACCCACCTCAGGGTCAGCTCTAGCAACCAGAGGTAGGGATGTAAACTTCCTTAAAATACGTTAAGGCTTCTAAGATCTGAAACATCTGATGCTTTGCCTTATCTCAGACTCTGGGGTTGCTTTTTCTGGTCGATTAATTTCTCTTTTAATTTCATGTCCTTTTCCCACAAAACCATTGCTTGACATTATAGCAAAGTATAAACCCAACAGCCTTGTGCTTCTTACCACCAAAACCCCTGGATTTTCTTTTGCATCACTCTATGACCATCAGAAGGAAAGCTCTTCCCTTGGCCCCCACACTTGCTCTCTCTCTCCCCACTCTTCCAGGGCTCCTTACCATCTTCCTTTTAGCTGCTCAAAAGTACAAGCCTCCCACAAATGCCTCAGTCCTGTAGCTGAAACACTCTTCCCTCTTCACCAACCACATAACTCCTCCCCATCCCTTCATCTCAACATGGGCATAGCTTGCTCAAGGAATCTTTGCTGACCCGCCAGAATCAGGTCCACTGGCACTGTGTTCTCACTCTCTTGTATGCTACTGCATATTTAGTTCTTCATAGCATGGTCAGGGTTGTAATTAAACAAGTAATTATGTAATTAATTTTTAATGTCTATTTCCCCATTAAAATCCAGACTATCAACATTCTGTTCAGAGAAGCTCGTGGGCTCTTAACAAAAGCTGTGAAAGATTATAAAAATAATTGATAGTAATGACAAGTAATTGAGTTTCTTTGGCTGTAATTCCAGTTAAGTTCTGTATTATCAGGCACCATATCTGTCTTATACACTTTTCTATTCCCCAGAGCCTAGCTCATGCTATACACTCAAATTTTTGTGGTATGAATGAATGAACCATTTCAGGATCAGTGTTCTCACCAGAGAAATGGAATAAAAAGTAATCCATGTTTCTCAATGTTGTTATTGTTATCAAATGATGTAACATGCAAAAAGCACTTTATATACAATCAAATGCTATAGACATTATTGTTAATACATAGTGCTAGTAGCTGTTGTTATATCCATTTCTGACTCATGGAAGCAATTGCTTGAGAAGAATGTCAAATGATGACTACTCTGATCTCCCTTCATGCAAAAGCAGCCAAGCACCAACCTGTGAATGGTCCCTACAGTCTCCCTTCACCAACCTTCCTGCCTCCTAAGCAGACAGTCACCAAGGAACCTGATCTCAGACCTTCATAATTCAATGTATTTTTAGGCAGTACCAGGGATTGAACCCGGGACCTCATACATGGGAAGCAGACACTCAAACCACTGAGCACTCCCCCATAATTCA
>JAQZBX010057623.1:0-17925 GCA_029593785.1 Cabassous unicinctus
CATATTAGGGAAGAAAGACATGTTCCAAACCTAACAGAGCTCATTTGTTGAAAGTCAAAAAGGTGATGGGGTAGACAGACGATCTTCTATTTTCACACATAGTGAATTTCTGAAAAGAAACACTGAAACTAAATGTTTTTAAAAGTTTAATAATAACTGTACATATTACATGAGGGAAAATTGAATAAAAAAAAAAAAAAAACCCTCAAATATAAAGTAAAATCCCCAATTACACCTTGTTTTAGACCATCTTCACCAGTCTGTTCCCAACTTATTCTTTATTTTTTCCTCTGCCTTTACAATTGCACCCTGCAGTCTCTTAGGTTTGATGGGTGTCCAATGGAGGCTAAATAATTAAACACTTGCAGAGGGGAGGTGAACTGGAGGTTACGAATCTTTGTCTCAATAATTTCATCATTATTGTCAACATTTTGGCCTTTCTGTTACCGGTTCATATTTAAATATTAAGGGTGAAATACAATAAAATATCTATTTAAATAATTACAGAAACAAACATGGCTATAAAGCTATTACTGAGCTACTAGCTGGCAAGCAGTAGTAATAGCTGGGAGACATAACACCTAGTTCAGAGTAAGAAAGACAGTTTGGGTGTTTTATTGTATAATGTATGAAAAACCACTCAAATATCAAACAGAAGAGATGGAATGCTTATAATCTTCTTCTTGAATGTTAAGTTCCCAACGTCTCAACTGGTTCATCACAATGTTTTCACGTTGGGGAAGAGGCGAGTGGTGTCTGCCCATCTTTCTGTCTGTGTCTGTTTGTGTAGCAGGTTTGGTTTTTCATATGAAGCTCAGACACTTTTCCAATTAAAAGGCTCCCAGGAGGAGTTGGTATAGCTCAAAGATTAAGCACCTGCCTCCCAGGACAATCTCCTACCCATTCTCAAAATGCCCGTGAGTCTACGTCCCTACTTTCTCCCTCCAGAGTCAGAATCTGGGACACAGCCAGCTTCAGGTGCATGGGTATGCGGCACCTAGCGTAAGCCTTCCCTGCAGTCTGGCAGCACGGCTGCTCAACACATATGTACCGCATTCACTGCATGCCAGGGCTGTTGCTGCAAATTTAGAAGTTTACAAGTGAGTCATAACGTGAAAATGACTAGGCATCAGCATAAGACCTTATATAAAACTTGGACCATCCACTGACTTCTCCCTTAAAAGCATTGATGAAGAGGACTCCCTCACAACCAGAGCCACGTTCCTTATTGCGAAGCAACTCATGGATACTTCTTCTCAGGCCCTTGGGAATGTCAGAAGGTTCTTATTAAAACGAACACTGAGTAATAAACTTTAATGGTCTCCAGAGGTACGTAATGCCAAAGAATAATACATTAAAACATGCCGATTTAATAAGAGTACTTATAAACTCCTCATAAATCATTTATTGCAAAGCAATTTTGAACTACTCAAAAGATACTAAAAGCATCTTAGTAACTTGTGCTAAACTAAGCCTGAGGCGTCCAGTATCAAACAAATAGATAAATTAATGTCCTTAACTCGCGGCTGATGAGGAGAAGCCATGCGTAGCTCTGAAAGAATCCTATAACATCTGTGAAATTTCCATGTCTGTTGGCTAAAATAAGCTTTTCCCTTTCACAGATTTTTCCCCCTCCTGGATCTCCCTGAAAGCTGTCAACCCAATATATCATGCAGGATTGTGCGACTGCCCATCATAGGAAATCGCTGCCTGACAAAGGTATTTCCAATCTGTAATGATTACTCTGTCATGTAGATAGTTAAAATAATATAATAAAGCCAAGAAAATCTGATGTTCTCCCATATGTCTGGGTAACCAGTATTCTTTCTTTCACACCTGCACTTTAACAGATGCATTGCATTTGTTAGTAGAATACAAAATAAAACATAACAAAGCCAGTTTTCTCTAATTTGCATAAGCAGCATCAGTGTGGGAAAGGGGGTTGGAATAAAGGCTCTTGGTTTCTTTCCCTTGTATCTTCTAGTTGTCAAAATCTGAAAAGATATATAATCACCCTGACGAGAAAGGAGTCAGCGGTTTCTATGGCAATGTTGAGAAAGGAATGCCAAAGATAGGCCAAGGAGGTAAGAAAGGGGTCAAGATTATTACTACAATTCCCTTCCCCTCTGAATCTTGTTATTTTCGACATTTGCCAGGGAAAAAAAAATCCAATTTTAGTGACTTTTCTTGATGCTTCATGGGTAAGTGTCAAACTGCAAGTTATGGAAAAGAATGTCTGGGAGGAAGAGTGGGAAGGAAATTCTCATAATGAAATCAGACTCCTGCGATCTAAGCTGATAGAGCAGCTTCAGGAGTTTCACTGACTTCCCCAATGTAAGGCAAACCTTGCACTTAAAACCAAGGCCCTCGAGAGAAAATGAGTGGGAGGAGGTAGTGAAGCACTTTGATTATTTCTTGAGACACTTTTTTCAAGCGTGGGCAAGATGTAGCAGCAATCTGCCAAGTCCAAGATAGTTTAATTATCTGCCATTTAGATTGTTATGAAGTTATAATATTGGGAAAGAATGAATTTGGAAAAGTTCCTGAAATGTGGACTATCATGACCTAAGACCACTCCATATATGAAATGGCTACCTGAGGCAGGTACTTCTTCCTCATGCTTCAATATTCAAAATTGGGTATTAAAAATTCCTGTTTTTGTGCCTCAAACAGCGGGGCTCCTGGGGCCTCTAGAGATATCCAGACACTATAAGCAGGACAAACAAGCTCAGGATTTCAGCACCCTGTCAGTGGGCCTAACTTTGGAATTTATGCTTCCCAGTGTAACAGAGTTAGACTCATTTATAGTTTTCCTAAATGTGGCTCTTCTGCCCCTTTTATTTGAACCCAAAATTAGCACTATACTTGATAAATATATGTCCCAGAGACTTAAATCTTTGGTCCGTTCATGTGCCAGTTGAGCCCTGAATCTCAGCAGAGTTGCAACACCTCCTCTCCTGTTCATTGGACTCACCTAGGACAACTAACAAGGAGATGATGATGGACAACGCCCATCCCAAGGAACAGAGAGTGTCTGCAACTGCAAGCAAGATAGTTCCAGCCATCTGTCCCATGGGATCTAAGTCCCCTCTCAATTAGAAATAGAGTGGGCATCACCATCCCAGAATCCTCAAGATTGGGGAATGAACAATGGACTAAGCAGACTTATTATTATTCTACTATAGACTTATTATTATTCTAGCAACAGAAGAACTTTTGTCATTGATATACAGGCATTGGCTATCAGAGGTTATGAGGGGAGAGAGAGGGAAGAGTAGTTGTAACATAGGAGCATTTTCAGGACATTGGATTTCTCCTGCATGACATTGCAATGACGGATACAGGCCATTATACATTTTGTCATAACCTATAAAACTGTGCAGGGCAGAGTGTATACTATAATGTAAACTATAGTCCACAGTTAGTAGCAATGCTTCAATATGTGTTCATCAATTTTAACAAATGTACCAAACTAATGAAGGATGCTGTTAATGTGGGAAGGTGTGGGAGGGGGAGGGTTGGGGAATATGAGAATCCCCTACATTTTTAATGTAATATTCATGTAATCTAAAGTTTCTTTAAAAATTAAAATTTTTTTAAATTTAAAAAAAATCCTGTTTTCACTTGCTGCTTTATCTAATGGAAGAATTGGGCAAGGATCAGTGAGCAGGACTTGCTACAAGGAGCTGATCTAAAACTGGATCTTGCTAATGAGGTGGGGTGGACACCAGAGGCTATAGAATCTGCATGTGTGTGTGTGTGTTTATTCAGGGTGGGGGATGGTATCCAGGTACCCATGCAACAGACAACCAGGGTAAAGGAAAAGAGTGAGCATCAGGATTGAACAGCACCAAGTCTCCCAGTAACAACCACTGAGAGTGTTGAAGGGGAGTCCAGATATATTCATTTGTCAGCATGCTTTTATTAAGCACCTATGATGTGCCAGTCATGGTTCAAATGTTAGTGATGGTGAGCCAACTAGAAAAAGTCTTATCCTTGAGGGACCTTGCATCTTGTTGGGAAGACAATTAAACCAGTAGTGAAAATAAAGTGGGATGAGAGCTGCAATGGAAAAAGTGCTAGCTGCCTGGGAGAATATAGCAGAATGCTATATCTAGGCTGGGAGATAGGGAAGACTTTCTGGAAGAAGTGACACGTTAGTCAATCTAAAGGATGAATAGGCACCAGCCAAGTGAAGAGGGGGAAGAAGAATATCCCATACCATGGGATGTTCCAAGATCCTAAAGAAAGATGGCCCATGGGATCTAATGAACTGAAAGAAGGTCAATGTCAGAATACTGAATATGTAGGTTGGAGGAGAGGGAAAGCGACTTAAATGAGGGAAAGACACAGGCAAGCTCTTGAAGGTTTTATAAGTCAGGTTAAGACTTTCTCTAAGTACGGAGAGAAGTCATTAAAGAAATGTAAGCAGAAGAGAAATATGATGTGATTTGCATGTGGTATGGAGGATGCATTTGAGCAAAAATTAACCGTAACCATCAGAATTTTAGGATGCTGCTAGAAGTAGTCCAGGCAAGTGACATGGACTAGGGTGGTGAAAGTGTAGTTAGAAGTGGTTGGATCAAAAGCCCTTTAGGAAGCATACTTGACACATTGTGGTGGCTGATTAGGTTGGACATGGGGGAGAGAAATGAAAGAACTAAAGATGAGGTCTGGGTTTCATGCTTCAACTACAGTGGGGATGGGGATGATCTGAGCCTCTGTGGGTGGTCTTCATCGCAAGTTCACTCTGTCTGCAGGTGGCAAAAGCCGTAAGGTTCAGAAAACAGAACTTCAGATCCTGGAAGGAGGTAGGCAAAGTCAAGAAGGACCCCCCACTCCCCTTTGCCCTCTCCTTTGGGTTATGACTTTTGCACTTGCCCTCCAGCTCCGCACTGCCCAAGCTCTGTCAGCAAAGGGGATTGACAGCTTGTGCCTCAGTTCTTAGTGGATCTGCCTTCCCCCCGACACATACACACACAGTTGATTCTGGCTCTCTGTCTAGTAAACAGATACCTTAGGCAGTTGCAAGTAAACCGGTTGGTATTTGTGAAGGGACTTTTCCCTCCCCGGAGAGACATTCTCCACTAGTCAAAATTATAATCTTCATCTGATCTGAGACATTTCAGCTTTTTCAATTTCCTATACCATCCTAAGAATTTTTCAGGCAGTGATCCAGAAAAGCTAGTTGAGAATTACAGCTTAAGCCATCATCAAAAACTTTTCCAAGATGACAAACAAAAGAAAAGGAAACCAACAGCTCCTATCAGTCATTCATTTGTTCACTTGTTCATTCCATTAATATCTACTAAGTCATTCAACAAACATTTAAAAGGCTCCTTCCAATGTTCCAGGCTGTGCTAGGCACTGGGGAAACAGCCACACTCATGGTGCATACATTCTTATGGAGAAGACATTAAAGACGTAAACAAGTACTGGTTTTGTTGAGGAGAAAACCAAACAGGGTGATGAGCAGAGTAACTGAGGATGGCCATTTTCGATGGAGTGGTCTGGGTAGAGCTTTCCAGGCAGAGGAGACAGCAGGCACAAAGGCTAGGGGTGGGGAAAGTTTTATGTATTGAGGAACAAAAGTGTTGCCCATGGGTGCGCTGAGCAAGTGGATGAATGTTTTAGACTGTAGGTGGAAAAGTGGGTCATAATAAGAAATTCATGTTTTATTCTAAGTGCAAAGGAAACCCCTGGATGGTTTTAAGCAGGTAGTGACAAAATCTGAGGTATGTTGTAAGATCTCTCTGGCTGCTCTGTGGAAAACAGACTGAACTAGAAGCAAGAGATGACAGTCAAGAGCTTGCCGCAGGAGTCCAGGGTGAGAAATGATGGCTAGGAATGGGGTGGTGTCTCAGTGGAGACGGAAAAATGCAACTGCCTCCAGGAATAGAGGGGAGGTGGGGGAGGGAGAGTCTCTACTCTGTGCAAGGCACCGCTTCCTATTTGCATTTCTGTAAACACTTCCCCGTTCATCTCAACTGATGACTTGTGGAAACTATTGATATGTGGAATCACAGTTTAGCAAATGTCATTGGCTTTAGTTCTACTTAAGTATATTCTCATGTCCTGGCCTAGGTAACAGGTGTATTTCAGGTCACAAAGGAAGGATTCTGTATCCAGCCATAAACACTGGTGGGTCGGTTTTTCATTGCTTGGCCCATCGCACCTTCTTTTTCCCTCAACCCCACCCTCTTGGAAAGCATTGCACTTGCACAGCTGGAAAAGATGATGGTTGGGGGCCAGAACTCCAGGACTGCCCAGCAGGCCAAGGAACCACTTTAAAAATAGAATATTGAGCCGTTTAGCAGCCCAGTAAAAAGTCCAGATGCTGGTAGGTGCGGTCTTTGGCTGGCTTGAGACTAATCGAAAGAGGGGCTTTGAGGTCCTTCTAGACATTTACTGCCCCCGTTTCTCCTTAATCTGTAACTTGGGTTACACTAATAAAGTCAGCTAATTCAGTTTTGCCTTCTGTACACTAATTTGGAACACTATGATGTCATTCATACACGAAGGCATTATCACAATTTTTATAGGCTCATCTAAGTGGATGACACACAGTATCTAGCTTAGCCTCTGACTAAGAAGGCTCTAGCAATAAAAACATATCGATTGACCCCCATTTCATCTCCCTCCTCAAATAGACCTATTTTTTTCCTGTAAAATTGCACTCCCTGAGGACACATTGTCTGCTGGATGTAATTCACACTTACGGTGTTCTCTTTTGGTTTAACCAGAACTGGTGACAGTTCTCTCCTGCAGGGTGACCAGGAGCAGCTTTGGGCAAAGAAGGGAATTACTTGAAGATTTTCTATGTGTGCATTCAAGTGTAGGATTTTCTTAGCATGTCCCTGGAAGGAAAATTTATGGGGAGTAATTGGTGACAGGAAAGGAGGCTTGCAGCATTCTCCATCTGCTGACCCCAGCACACTGCAGCTTTATTTAGTTCAGGTGCTCTTTGTCCCTTTGTAGGATTTCAGCTGTCCCATTAGATGTTTCTCGGCACTAAATATTCCTTCCTAAACATTTTCATTTCTAATAATGAAACTAATCTAGTATTTCTCAACATTTATTAAAAAAAAGAAAAACTTTTTCATTATGCCTCTCATTTGAAAGAGATTTCTGGGAAAAAAAGAAAAAATACTTCCTGGTATTTTATCCCTATGTTATCCCCATAACTGTTACGATATCATTCACCTGTCATATTAACATTCATGTGTCAGAAAAGAAAACAAGCTAAACATAGGGCTTGACTTTCTGTCAGTTTTGACCTACTTCAGATATTTTCAGGAGCAGATAGTATCATGGGAAAAAACACATCAAAATTCAGTTTCTCAGACTATTCCCTGCATTGTCTTCCCAAGCCAAGTGCTTCTTTTTAAAATGAGACCAGCCTATTCATGAGAGGGAATTAAGTTGCCTGTTACCTGGGCCACAGCACTGACTTTCAGGAATCATGATGATTGTATTTGCCCACTTTGGGTCATTTTTAAATAGAAGGTAGAAATTTTCACTGATCATATTCCCAGTATTTTTTTTTTTTCATTTTTAAAAATTTAGTTCTTAATTTACATCACATAAAATTTACTTCTTGTGAAGTACGGTTCTATGGGTTTTGACAAATGTACAGAGCTGTATATCCACCACCACTATCATGATACAGAACAGTTCCATCACCCCTCAAAAATTCTCTCACCCTGCCCCTTTGTAATCAACCCCTCACTCCCACTCTTCTGTTTTCCATCCCTATCATTTTGCCTTTTCCAGAATTCCATGTAAATAAAACCATACAGAATGCAGCCTTTTGGATTTGGCTTTTTCACTTAGCAAAGTGCATTTGAGATTCATCCAAGTTGTTGCATGCGACTCTAGTTTGTTTTTTATTATTGCTGAGTGGTATTCCATTGTCTGAACACACCACCATTTGTTTATCCATTCACCTACTAAAGGATATGGAGGTTGTTCCAGTTTTTGGAGATTAGAAATAACACTTCTATAAAATTTTTTAGATAAACATAACTTTTTCATTTCTCTTGGGTAAATACGTAGGAGTGAAAGAGCTTGACCATATGGTAAGGATATGTTAATAAAACTTTATAAAGATTTCCAAGGGAGTTGTAGTATTTTACATTCCCACCAGCAATACATGAGAGTGCCAGTTGTTCCACATCCACACCAGCTCTTAGTATTGTCATTTCTTCCCTAGTTTTAACTATTCTGATAGGTGTGTCATATCACCACTGTGTGGTGATAAATTGCATTTCCCTAAGAGATGGCTTCTTCAGTTCCAATAATCACACCCATACTTTAGGCAGGAAGAAGGGAATGCAAGTGGGCAAAAAGCATATTCTAGCAGAAGCAGCTCCCTTTTTAAGTAGCATTCCTGAAAGTCCCAGCTAACAACTTCTGACTACATATCATTGGCCAGAACTAGTCGCATGTCCTTCCCCATATGCAAGGAAGGTTGGAAATGTAGTTATTTTACTGGACATGTTACCACCTTAATGAAATCAGGTAACTCTAAGTAAGGTCTCCTTCCTTCTCTCTCATACCTCTGTGCAGTCTATTCTTCACCTAGAGCAAGAGTGATCGTTATGAAAGCTCATAGCTCATGTCACTCCCATGATCAAAAGAGTTCAATGTTTCCTATCTCTCTGGGAATAAAATCCAACTCCCTTACTGTTCAGAAGGCCTTTCTTGATCTACCCCCACACTCACCTTTTGGAACTCATCACCATGCCCCAGCCATACTTCTATTCTTCCTCATAAACAGACTTAGCATGCTCTCATTTCCAGGGCTTGCACTTACTTTTCCCTCTTCCTTCAGCTATCCTCACCACTTTACCCCTAATTCTTCCAAGTTCTCAAGCAAATGTCCTATTATCAGAGAAGCCTTTCCTATTCTATAAAATCATCTTATATAAGGTAGAACTATCAATCTCTCATGTATTCTACTCCTTTGTTCTTTTATTTTTCTTATGAACACTTAACATCATCTGACATATTATATATTTTGTTTATTTTTTCACATGTGCCCTCCTTCTAGAATACAAGAGCACAGGGATTTCATGTTGTTCACTCTTATATCTTGAATAGGGGCTGGCACTCAAAAAATACTTGCCAAATAAATGAATGGGAGGGTCTTTGCAGAGGTGTTATACAAGAAAAAGTGCTGTGGTATTTCCTCCCTCCTTCTTGTGGGTTATTTTGTCTTCACTTCCTGGCTGAGTGAGGAGGACCCCAAGAGAGCCAATCAGAGAACTTGGGGTTTTGCAGAAGGGGAGCCTGACATCACATTACTGGCTGAATGTTTGATGAAACAGAGAATTCTGAGAAAAGGACTTGGGTAGAGTTTCCTGAAATGGCAGGGCATGGAGATAAAGGGAGGAAATGGGAGTATGGAGGAGCCGGGAAGCATGCGTCTTCTTCTTGGCTAAGTAGACACCTGGCAGGCAGGCAAGAGTCATCCAGGGACTTCCTGGCAAAAAGAAGGGGTGTGGGGTATACTTCTATCTTCATTAGGTGAGAGGAAGCACATACTTTGGAGTTGCATTCTTTAGTGGAATATTGAGGTTTTATTGAGCTTTAGGGTTACATGTTTTATCTGTTAATGTAGCTGCTATTGACTCATCTGCACCAAAGAATTTACACACTGGTATTAAATGTGAGTAGAGTTTTGCTTAGATGTCAAAAGTATCATGGCCTTTCATTTGCTTTGTTTGAAAATATTTTTCTTGGACTGTCTTCCTTGATTTTCCATTATCCAAGGTATTTCGAGAGGCAGAAGCACATCAAAAGTTTCCTTTGCCCTCTAGCATCAAGTGACAAAAGAGAAGTCATAAAGAATGGTCTTCATATGGATGTAGTGCTTTTATTGGGGAAACTTAGAGTCTTTTACAACAGGTATTATTTTCTGTTTTATAGAGTTTCAAAGATGCTTGGAGACTAGTCCAAGGAAAAAAATCAAAGAATGAAATAATAGGTCTGGATTCTTAGAAAAATCGATTCCCTTTATATCACAGTAATCACCAGCTGCAGTATATTTGCCATCTAACTAAAAACTAGCCTCACCAACCTAGGGGATTATTTATTAAGTCCTATGGTGTGCATGGGACTATTCTACGCACTAGGGATGCAGCAATTAGCAAAGTTCTCATGGCATTTACATTTTAATGAGGGAATAGACAGTTAACAAAACAAAGATATGGTGAGTGCTAAGGAGAAAAACAAAACAATAAAGAGGAATAGAGAGTCTTGGTGAGCAGTTGCAATGTTACATAGCCTGGCCAGAAAAAATCCCTCAATGAAAAGGTCACATTTAGTAAAGACTGAAGGAGGTGATGGAATGGCACATGCGTTGTAGACCAGCGTTGTAGTAGTGAAGGTGATTGCACATAGTTTCATAATATGTTTTTTAGATATAACCAACAAGACTTAGTACAGATCTGATGTGGGATATGAGTAAAAGAAAAGAATCAAGGATGGCTCCAGGGCACTTTGTCAGAGGAACTGGAGGAATAGAGTTGCTGTTTTCCAAGAGAAAAAGGCTGTGGAAGGATCAGGTATGGTGGGAAAGCTCAAGAGTTAGTTTGACAAACGTACAATATGATTACATGGTATTAATAATAGAATGGTATATGGGGAAAATACACTTAATGCAAGCTATGAACTATAATTAGTGGTAATATTTTTTTCTTTTTTAAAAAAACTTTACTTCAACTTCAAAAAGTAAAATAACAGACAAAAGGCAGCTTAACAAATTATGGAAGCATTACTTTAAAAAATCTTGTCCAGGCACATTTACCATATTTAATTTTAAAAACAAACTCAATTGTTTCTCCAGTGTTCCAAAAGATGAAAGATGAATAAATGAGCACAGACTGGTCAAATGACATGACCAAGGTCTCCTTATTAATGAAGAAAATGGAAAACAAAAAAAAGCTTATTCATATTCATATCTCATAAAACTAAATCCCATATTCGTTTTTTTACCTTTAGCATTGGTATAGTAACTTCTTTGCATTTGCTACAAAAATATTACAATATTACTGTTAACTATAGTCCATAAGTTACATTAGTTGTATTTTTCCCATATATCACCATATTCTGAACACCTTGTAATAAACATTCTTATGTTTGCATTATTAACCACAATCCTAATCTACCACTGAAATCACTATATTATATAGTTCCTATATTATCCTTTAGCTGTCTTTCAACTAACATTAACTTCTCAAGAATACCCCTTTCTACCACAATTTATAAATCAACAGTGTTATTTATACTCATTATAATATGTTACCATCAACTCTATCCATTTCCACATATTTACAATATTTTAATATTCTTTCATCAATTGTAACAAAAGTACAAACACTGGTGCAAAATGTCAACAATAGGGGGATTTATGAGAATTTTGTATTTTTTATGAAATTTTCCTGTAAACCTACACCTTTTCTAATTAAAACAAAGCAAAACAAAAAGCATGGGACTGTATAACACAGAGTACACTGTTGAGGATGATGACTCTGGTTAATAGTACAAATATAAGAATGTTCTTTTATGAACTAGAACAATTGTAGGTCATCATTACAAGGTGTTAATAGGGTGGTAGATGAGAAATAATACATCTAATGCAAAATGTGGACTATAGTTAAAAGCAATATTTTAATATTCTTTCACCAATTGTAACAAAATTACCACTCCAATGTTAAATGTCAATAATATGGGAGTATAAGCAGTATGGGCTTTTCCTTTTGGGGTAATGAATATGTATCACCATATTCTTAATTGGGTTTTGAATGCATAACTCTGTGATTATATTGAAAGCCATTGATTGTTCACTTTGGATAGATTGTATGGTGTATGAATATATTTTGATAAAACTACTTAATTTTTAAAAGTCAGTTTGAGACATGTTAACTTTGAGATTCCTTTTAGACATATGTAAGATTGTCAAGCAGGGAATTACAGTAGGGATAAATCTGGGCAAGAGACATAAATTAAGAAGTCGTTAGGAAGGAGATGTGGCTCAAGTGCTTGGGCTCCCATCTACCATATGGAAGGTCCTGGGTTCATTTCCCGGGGCCTCCTGGTGAAGGCAAGCTGGCCTGTGCAGAAAGCTGGTGCAAAAAAAAGAAACAAAGAAGAGAGACAATGAGAGACACAACAAACCAGGGAGCTGAGGTGGTCAAGCAACTGAGCCATAGTGGAAGCCCCAGGATCAGTTCCCAGTGCCTCCTAAAGAGAAGACGAAGAGAAGACAAGCAGACACAAAGAACACACAGCAAATGTACACAGAGAGCAGACAGTGAGCACAAAACAAGGGGAGGAAATAACTAAATAAATAAATCTTAAAAAAAAAAAAAAAAAAGGAAGTCGTTGAACAGAGATGACGTCACCTATCTACATATTTGACACAACACTCCACAATAATTTTTGTCTCCCAACAGAAGGATGATATTATTTGACAGTGCAGGGAGGGTAACCCTGCCTCTGATCTGTGATGATTCTATTCATGTCTAATGGGAAGAATTATAAAAATGACTTAGCACAATCAGTTCAATGTTTTAGATAGTTATGCATTTATTATTTATAACCTTTCTATTTCAAAAAAAAAGGGGGGGGTTAGGCAGTAAAAAATACTAGAATACATAAAATAGGGAAATTAAAACTTACAAAAGTAAAAATAAATTAGAAAGAGAGATTAAATAATTAAACCAAGTACCCATGAGTAGAAGATTTCTTTAAGTTCCTTTTATATCCATTACTCACTGGGAGAAGAGGAAAAGAGAATATCAGCCTCCCTGGGAAATTTCCTAAATAACATTTTAATGTATTACATCACTTTAAAAAAATTTTTGACTGTATAATTTTAAATCAATGAATTAAAGATTGGTACTGACCAGTGAGATCTATCCATAAAAAATTATTTGATCCTTAGTATTAATTAAACATTATCTCCTAAGAAGGATTAAAAGATGAGCTGATAATATGCCTTTAAGATACTTTCCAGGGATTTGGATTTTACAATGGCAGAATAGAGATATTTCTGTCTTCTTCTACCCTCAGAAAGTGTCCCCTATGGCAGAAAGTACTAAGGATCAAAACACAAACTTCATCTTTGATGAAACCAGAAGACATCTAAACCATAATTAAAGAAAACCTAAAGTAAATGGAGGGAAGTGGATGTGGCTCAAGTGATTGGGCTCCCACGTACCATATGGGAGGTCCAGGGTTTGATTCCCAGGGCCTCCTGGTGAAAAGCAAGCTGGCCCGTGCAGAGTGCTGGCCCATGCAGAATTGCTGGCCCATGCAGAGTGCTGGCCCACATGGAGTGCTGGCCTGCGTGGAGAGATGATGGAACAAAAAGAGACACAGAAGAGAGACAATAAAAGATGTGGCAGACCAAGGAGCTGAGGTGGCGCAAGAGATTCAGTGCCTCTGTCCACTCTGGAAGGTCCCAGGATCAGTTCCCAGTGCCACCTAAAGAGAAGATGAGCAGATAGCAAATGCAAAACAATGAGGGGGAGAGGGGAAAAATAAATAAATAAAATAAATCTTTAGATAAATAAATAAAGTAAGTGGAAGAGTAACAAAAAAGTGTTATGGTTTGAAGTTGTGTGTACACCAGAAAAACATGTTCTTAAACCTAGCCCATTCATGTGGATGTGAACCCATTATAAGTAAGATCTTGTGATGAGGCTACTTCAGTTAAGGTGTGAACCACCTCATTCAGGATGGGTCTTAATTGTCTTTCTGGAGTCCTTTAAAAATGGAATGGATGCAGAGAGATAGAGAGAGAGAGAGAGAGAGGAGCCACAGAAGCAAGAAGCTGAAAACAGTGAAAACCAGAAGAGAAGGGAGAGACCAGCAGATATCACTATGTGCAAGGAGCCAAGGAGGAAAACATCACCTTGATGATGCCTTGATTTGGACATTCTTACAGCCTCAAACTGTAAACTAATAAATCCCCATTATTTAAAGCCAACCCATTTCACGGTCTCTGCTTTGAGCAGCCTAGGAAACGAAAACCACAAGTAATGAAAGAAACAATAGATAAATCTGACTTCATCAAAATTTAAAACTTTTGTTCATCAAAATAAATTATCAAGAAAGTGAAAAGACAACCTATAGAATGGGAAAAAATAGTTCAATCCATATATTGGATAAGAGCTTAATATCCAGAATAGGAAAAGGACTTATATAGACATTTCTCCAAAGAGGATGTACAATGGCCAATAAGCACATGAAAAGATGCTCAATATCATTAGCCATTAGGGAAATGCAAATCAAAACCACAATGAGAGCTGCACCTGTTGACCTGCTCTGACCTGTTGCTGTGCTCCCGAGGCAGCATGGCCCCGGAGCACCAACTGTCTGGGGCCAAGAACTCTGCCACCATGAGCTGCAATCTCAACTGCTTCTCCACCTTTGTCAAGTCAGGCAGGGAGGGCTTCACGCTTTGCCAGTTCTCAGGTTTAGTGAAGGACAGGAACAAGCTGTGCATGGTCCTGGGGCACAACACCCCGAGTGGCAGGAGAACCCTTACCCCTTCCAGTGCACTGTTGACAACCCCATCAAGCAGACCATGTTCAAGGGCATGAAGAGCTACATCTCTTACAAGCCGGTGCCCAAGCAACACAGGTGCCACTGCAGGCGCTACAAGCACTTGGACTGGTTGTGCGAATGCCTGGCTAAGTTCCCCATCATTTAGGTGCCCTGCCTGCCATAGAAGCAGGCCACTGGCCGCTTGGAGGAAGACTTCATCTCCAAGGGCAGGAAGGGCCCGATCAGGTGGAGAAACCACACGGCCAGCCACCGGTGCTGGCGCAGTGCAACGTCTTCCAGCACTTCCTGACATGCCCTGGCAGCATGGACGAGAAGGTCTGGAAACAGGGCAAGAGAAGGATGAGATGTTGGGCGCCAACTTCTTCCTGAACCTAAGCATGCCCACGGCTTCCACCCTCGACCTGTAGGAGGTGGAGAGCAAGATCCACGGCTTCATGTGTTTCACCAAGAAGACGGAAGACAGCGCGCTGAAGCTCAACCCCATCGCCAATGAGTTCGCTTGCAAGCAGGTGACCAGCTTCAAGAAGGAGTATCCAAGGTGGCCCAGTCCTTTCGTGACCTCAGCCGAGCCTTTGAGCTGGATCAGCCAGCAGTCTTTCTCGGCGGACCTGAACCGGCCATCGCCATCATTGGAGATGCTTAGGAGGCCATCGCGAGCTCTTCGCTGAGCATCCCAGGCAGGACCTGGACCCAGTCATGGACCTGTTAGCGCTGTAGCAGGGGCACCTGGCCAACTTCCCACACATCACCACGTGCAGAAAGAAGCTCTTACCAAAGTAGAGTAAGCTGCACGTGGAAAAGGGAAAATGGAGGTTCAAAAGGTTGATGGCATTCAAGATCTCTGTGACACTATTTCTTTTGCCACTTTGGCGGAAATTCACCACCTCCATCAAATTCGTGTAAGAGACTTTAAATCATAAATGCAGCATTTCTTACAACAAATATTTTTTTCAAAAAGTGACCCAGAAATTGGAAGTTCTCCACAAATATAATAGTGTTTAATGACTGAACATTGATTCCTGGATTTTTTTCAGTTCGAGAATAATTTCTATAGCAGAATAAAAACTACTCTCCAAAGACCTATTGCCAACTATATGTGGTGGTACAAGGATAGTTTTGTGTTCAAATGAAACCCAGCTGAATATATAATTATGTAAGAAAGAAACGGTTAATATGGTTATGTAATAGAAACAGCACCACACATCGTAACTAAGTTATACTCTGTATGCCTACACTCCCATTGTAACTTTTGGAATAATGATTATACTATTTGCCTTATTGCTTTTTGAAGTGTGAATATTTTAGTGCATACTTTGTAGACCTCAAAACCCGTGAAGGGTCTCAAAGAAGCCTGCTGTGGATGACTTTTTACTCTCATAGTCTGGGATTACCGAAAGTCAACCTTTTCTGTTTGCACACTCTAACTAGAGCAGCTGTGCAACCTTGTGCCTTTAGACTCTTGGTTTTTTCATTTCTTCCACTTCTTTTTAATTTCTTTTTTAATGTAAGCCACATCTTTGATGATTAAAAGAGTGAAAGGCCAGTGCATATAATGACAAACTGATGGCGACCTCATATTTCTGAAGGTGGCGGGTGGGGATCAGTTTTCATCAGTTTGCACAGCAAGTTTCATCTCCTGATAAAATGTTGGCAGGAGCAGAGAGGTGGGACTCCATGTTCATCTCAAATTGAAGTCTCTTAGGGAAAGAAATGGTGCCACTGTATTTCCTTAGATGTTACATAGCATAAGCCTCTTCACTCAAGTGTCCTGAAACTTGGTGTGAAGATTTAAGCAAGCATGTCTTATAAAATGGAGAAGAGTCTGATCAATCAAGGGATACAAATACAGAATCAGTGAAAATACACACTTGGTTTTAGTTCATAGAGATTTTTTGTTTTTGTTTTTGTTTTTAGCTTGAAGATTTTCTTTTAATATTCAGTATATATTTTTTTAAAGGATCTACACTGTTAACTGATTGAGACTCCACTATGATTCACTCGTTTACATAATCAAAAACTTTTCAGGTATGTAGTAAAATTCAGTGTTACATGTGATGAAAAAGTAGTTTTGGTTAGTCTAAAGTGGGACCAGAAATAATTTCTACTATTCCAAATACTGAAAGAAAAAAAATAATTGATTTATACAACATTTTTTTAAGTGTTAAGCTCCCAGTACATTTGACTTTAAAAATTATTTTTAATATATTCTTTTATTATTATAAGGGAAATACAAATGGTTGATAAGTACCAAAAAGATTCAAAAGCAGCTTAATTTAAAAAGCACAGAGATTCTGGCTTGAAATGCCAAAATCTAAATGTCTTAGTTGTCGGTGAGCTAAATAATGTGATTCTTGAGTTTACAGATTTAAAATCTGTCACTGAATGGTTAAAGTATTCACTTTTTTTTATGAAGTCAAATTTATGCAGCTTCAGAAATCCCTTGGTACTGAAATGGTAACCCAGAAGTAAAGAGGTCAGTTTGAAATATTGGTAAGTCACATCAATTAGGTCAGTTTGCAGTTATTGAAATAAATACTCAACAGCACACTTAATGTCTATAAAAGAACCTCATACGGGCTGTATTTTTAAGATTAGATTATCATCACTCTGACCTTTGGCCAAAACTTCATATCTCAGAGCCACGTTTGACATCATGCGGCTTTATCTTTACTACAGATATGTGGACCTGTAACCAAACACATTTTCCACTAAAAAAGTAACTTTTTCTCTTGATTGCAAAATACAGTTCTCTAAAAAAATATATATATATATATATACAGTTCTCTAAACAAAGCCCACATAAATTTTTAAAAAGTTCATTTATTGCAGGAGTTTAGAGAGTATATCATTTAATTTAAAGCTTGAGTCCATGTTGGACAAATAAGCACTATGCTTTTCAAATGATTTGAAAATCACTTTTATTTGCCTCTTTAATTTGATGGTGATTTGAGGTTTTTTGGTGGGTTTTTTTTTGTTTTTTTTTTAAAGAAAATCACTAAACTTGTACATTGGTAGCATGGTTTAGCCAGGGTGGACATAGCGTAAATGATAAAAACTAAAGATTAAAGTACATGGAAGTGTAAGTTCATGCCGCATACTTCTGAGAGAACCTTTGCTCATCATAACAGCATTACATTCTTGTGCCACTGATTCATAAGGAGTTTACATTAATTCTCTGAGGTAGAACACCAGGATTCCTAGTATTCATTTTCATCTAAGATCTTTATTTCCCCAACGTTCTTGGTCCTTTTGGAGCATTTTAGTACACAGCAATGTTGCAATGCTAATATCCCAGAGAAAAGCCATCACAATATGTGTGCTGGTCATAATGATGGGCATAGATCAATT
>JAQZBX010057624.1:0-17919 GCA_029593785.1 Cabassous unicinctus
AGGAAAGAAAAGCAAGAGACAACAAATTAACAAAGAAAAACCAAACAGCCACACAAACAAGCAGTCAAACAAAGCTAAGGAAGAACAGTGTTCCCTCTTGGGCCCTTATGGAACCTCTCAGCCTGCTTGTGTTCATTAATCAATTGCCCTGCAAGGTTCTATCTGCAGGTTTTGAGGCAGATGTTAGCTATTAAACTAAGTTAAAAAAAAATTTTTTTTATTTTTTAAAGTGACCATTTTTGTTGTTGTTGTTGTTGTTGTTTTGCAAAATAAGGGACCCAAAAGAAGTCCTCTTCTAGACCACCCCCTTCACCGAGGGGACCTTAAATAGGCTCGTGAAAACTAATCAAGCACTTCCCACTTCCTGGCCTCCCCAGGTAGCTGAAGTGCTGATACTTGTCAGTGCAGAACGATAAAATTGGCTGACTCCACCCCCTCTGGAGCCAAGCCTCAGTGTCACTGGGCTGTTGGGTAAATCAGGCTTCCTCATCAGATTTGCCTCTCCCCTCAGCTTGGTGCTGCTTCAAGCTGGCTTATCTGCTCCCCAAAGCTATGAGGGGGTCCAGGCAGCCAAATCCACAGAAAGGAAACTCTTCTCCACCTTCTATATCAGAGCCCTCCCACTCTCAGAGAATGCTCCCTCTTACCAGGTTGCCAGCAGGAGTTGGGGCATAACCCTGGGCACCTAGGTAAATCAACCTTCCTCATCAGATTTGCCACTACCCTCAGCCTGGTGCCACCTCAAGCCAGCTATTTTGTTTCCCAAAGCTGCAAGGGGTTCCAGGCAGCCAAATCCATAGAAAGGAAACCCCTCTCGACCCTCCACCAGAACCCTCCCAGTCTCGGAGAATGTTCCTTTTCACCGGGTTGCCGGCGGGAGTCACGGCTCAAACCAGCCTTTTTCCCTGAGGGTTGGGCTCAGCCATCTGAGTTAACCACCACAGGCAGGGGAAAAGCTCACGAATCTCTCCAGAGCAATCCGTGCTGTCCAGCTCCCTCCAAATCGATGTCCCCAAGGTTCTCGCTCCGTGCGCCCCAGCACAGACCCCTTGGGCAGGACCCTGTCCCCACTCAGCCGTCCTCAGAGAGTGAGTCAGCGAGTGCCCCCCTAAACCGATGCCATCTTGCCCCCAGTCTCTTGGTAGCTATTTAGGAAGGGAGAAGTTGAGGATAACTCTGAGGTTCCTCACTATCTTTCTCTTTTGTTTTTACTCTGATTTTAAGAGCAGAAAAGCACAGATTTTAAGTTCATACTTCCAAAATAATATTTAATATTCAAGAATTTTATATAGAAAAACTCATTGTTTCTATTAATTTAAATTAATAGAATTAATGAGTTTGGGGCAAGAGTAGGAAATATTTAAATACATATACATATGTGCACATATACATATACATATAAATATACATATAATTGCTTTTGCCATCTTATTGCCACCTATACTAGAAGAATTAATTTGAATTAGAAATTCATCTTATCTCCAGAATGAAGCATCCATAAATTCCCAGTACCCACGTCCTTGATCTCCTCCTTGATTTGGATTTCAGGCTCTCATTGACTTCTACAGTTGCCTTGACTTTTAATGTCCTGCTCTCATAGATATTATTTTCTCAGATTAGACGCCTGAAATTACAGTCATTGGTAACCATGAGGATGGGTTTCCTGGGACCAACCTCCAATTTGGTGGAGTCCTATTGAAATGCCAATCAAAGTTCCCAGCAGCAGGGGAAGAAGGCATCCCCAGGGCATTTATATTCTGAAATGTAAATTATGGTTTGCCTTGATTTCAACTGCAATCTTTAAGATGTCCTCCTCCCTTTGTTCAGAAACCATTTCAGTGCAGCTGGGAATGCTATTTCCAACTAACAGAGGAATCTACATGTAAGGAAAGTAGTACTATTAACATTCTGAGAGTTAAATTTGGACGTTTTTCACATAGGCCAAGTCAGCTTTGCAGTATCTTGAAAGAATCATGGTTTGGGTGGAATATGATACATTAAGAATGGAGTAAATATTTACTATAAAATTTGCTTATTAGAGTTTAGGAATCATTAACAAGAAACCCATGCCAGCCTATTTGAATTTGTCTACCATCATGATTAAAGAGCATCTTATAAATTTAAATATACAAGAATCTATTTTGCAAATCAAATTGTCACTATTAAATACTGTATTTGCTATCCTTTAAGAAATGCTATAAATAATGAAGAAGAAATGGTCTCTTTCTGAGAAATATCAGTTACTCGTGTTCACCCATGCACCATATATAGAAACACTCACTTTCTGATTTACTTGCCTTTTTTAGCTTTTCCAAACTAAAGTAGATTGAAATTTTAGATTCAATTCTTCAGGCCTCCCTATAAATGCACCTTTTACCATGTAGTTTTGTCTTCTCTTCCACTAGTTAGAGTGTATTTTCCCAAAGCTTGACTTTGACCAATTTGAAGACTTAATCCAAGCAAAAACTTAAAATCAATGGTGTGCTTCAAAATGTTTAACAACCAGTTTTCTACTTACTAAAATACACAGGAGGGAAAATGTCCTGATTTGTCAAATTTGCTGATTTTTGTGGTATAGACAGTCCCTCGATGGTCAATTTGAAGCTACCAATGAGACATTGGTAAATGTTGGGTTCAGAAAAGATGCATAGAAACACCATTTTATAGTATTTCCACCACAAATCCTATAGGTAATAGGAAAATGTTAAAAAAGTAATTAGAAAGTGAGGAGTTTCAAATATTTGTTATCTTTCTCCTTAATGTATTTAATTGTACCATTATATAATTTCATTTTATTATTAAATAACTGTATTTAACAATTGAATCACAAAATGCTGAAAATTTAGCAATCAGCTCTTGCAAGCAATTATAGATTGTTTGAGCACACTCCTGCTTGAAATATACTTTTCAGGCTTGCTCTACTCTGCTGCACCTCTGCCATTGCTCTGAGAAAAACATACTCTGGCCAACTCACTGGTCCAAGGAGAATGAAGACACAAGGAGCAGAACCACCCAGCTAATTCACAGACTTGAAGCTTGAAGCAGAACCACCCAGCTAATCCCTGCCTAGATCAGGATATCAAAAGCTGTGGCAGATACATGGGAATGAATGATTGCTATTTTAAGTACTGAATTTGGGAGTAATTTGTCACATAGCATTAATGTAGGAATACTTGACTGATATAACAAATTCTTTCTAAGAGGTGAAAAAAAAATCACATTGTTTTTACTACTATAGGGTATTATTATTATCATTATTATTTTTATCTGAAATGATGATGTGGATTTGTAGGAAAGGAATGCCATTTCCAGGACCTGAAGGCAGAAGGGCTGGGAGGGGGTGGCCCACTCCTCCTTAGCAGGAGAGAGCTTAATGTCAATATGGCAATCACAGTCCACTTCAAAGGAATGTTAAGTGCTCAAACCCATGATTTATTGTTCTGGGAATCCACATGATTTCCCTGTACGTGTGCACTCACTGTTATTCATATATTAGGCTATGTGCTCCCTCGAGCTGCTCCATACATTAGCTAGATGCCCTTTTTGTGCTGTTGAGCCCTATTTAATCTTTGTTTCCCTGCCAAGTGGTGTGGTAACTACCCGACTGGCCATCATCAGACTTGTGAGTAATTAAATGGCATGATTGCTGCTGGCCTTCCATGTGGTTTCTTTGGGATGTCAAACTATTTGGTCAGCCTTCCCAGGTTTGACCTTCCTGCATTACAGGATGACATGGATTTGTTCTGTTAATTTTCTGTGGAATTTAATCTGTAATGATAGAAAGGCATATTCTGGATCCCTACATAATTTTATGACCAGGTATTACCATATAGGTTTAGTTCCTGCATTTTGATTGGTTATTTATGATAATTTTGACACCTAGTGAATATCCATAGTAATAAGATTTAACCTGACTGGGTTTGCTAGGCTGCCAAAAGCAATATACCAGACATGGATTGGCTTTTACAATGGGGATTTATTAACTTACAAGCTTACAGTTCTGAGGCCATGAAAATGTCCAAATGAAGGCATCATCAAGACGATACTTTCTTATTGAAGACTGGTTGCTCCTATCCTGGACTCCTCTGTTACATGGCAAGGCACATGGGAGCATCTGCTGGTCTCTCCCATGTCTTCCAGGTTGCATTGCTTCCAGGTTCCTCCATCCATGGCTTTCTCTCTTCTTCATTCTGAATTTCATTCTCTTATAAAGGTTTCCAGTAGGAGGCTTAAGACCCACCCTGAATGAGGTGTTTTTCAGTTTGTTAAAAGCTGCAGGGAGCAATATACCAGAAATGAATTGGCTTTTACAATAAGAATTTACTGTAAAAGCTTTCAGTTCCAAAGCTGTGAAAATGTCCAAACCAAGGCATCAGGTGAAGCTCTCTCCCCAAGTCAGCTGCTGGCAATTCTGGATGCCTGCAATGTGACTCAGCACAATGGTGACTCTGACAGTCTCTGTCTTCTCCAGGCTCATGTTCTCCCAGAGCTCAGCTGTAGGCGATCAGGCAAATGGTGGTGTCTGTTAGTCTCTCCCTTCTCCTCCAGGCCTTGTTGCTTCAGCTTCAGGCTTCTGGAGGCTTCTCTCTGTCACTGCGGCTTTTCTCCTGTGTTTGTGGCTTTCTTTCATCCTTTTTATAAAGGAGTCGAGTAAGAGGATTAAGAACTACCCTGGACTATGTCCTACTGGAGCAATCATTGAATCAAAGGCTCTTAAATTATCCAATCTAATCAAAGATTCACAACAGATTCAATTTAAGCCCATAATTTTCTGGGGTTCACATAAAAAACTCAAACCAACACAAGGTGGGTCACATCTTAACTTAAGATCCTACTCACCAAAAGATCCTACTTACATTGGGTCCACAGCCACAGAAATGGATTAACTTTAAGAACATACTTTTCTGGGGTCCATGCAGTGTCAAACTATCATACTGACTGACATTGGGAGGGCATGTTTTAATACCAAGATGACCAAAGTCATCCCAGCCTTATGAATATATGAATTGCTAATAATAAAGATATATTTCTCTCTATAGTGATAATTCACAATTGGAAATAAAACACATTTTAGATTTCCATAGCATGAGATTTTAGTGTTTAAGTTCTTTAATAAAAGGAGGCTTTGGTCTGACATCATGGAAATGACAATGTAACAGAGCCAGGCAGTAATTTAAATGCAGTTACTTAATAAAAACTGAATATAAGAGAATTTAATATACAATGATCTACTTGCAACATGTAGAGGTCATGGCATGCAAGGGAGTAGAGGTAGATGGAACAAATGAAAGTTTCCAAATGGTTTTTAAAAAAAGGAACAAAGAGAGAATTTGACCCATTATATAGGACATTATTTGCATGCTAGCCTCAAAAGCACATGGGCATTAGCAAGCAATTTCATATTCATATTGCAATCAACAAATGTGTTCCACAAAAATATCACTTCTAACATTAAATTAATATTGCTATTTTAATCATTATCAATTTTGTAAATTTATTTTATTTAGTATAGCTGTATTTTGGATTATAGTTTTGTATAATCTATGAACATTAAGCATTTGTGCATAGAAATATTTGTCCATATTTCTTACATTACAATGAAAATTTGTTTTCTTTTCCTTTCGGATGTCCATGCCGAAATGTTAGGCTGAGAAAACCTGGTGTAGCAGAAAGATCGTTAAAATAGATTATGACCTCACTTCCTTACTGTACTACTATATAATTGTGTGACCACTAGTATTTGCTAAAATTTTTCTGAGTCTAGGTAGCTTCAATTATTAAAACTAGGAAGTGAGTCAGAAGTTCAATTTTCAAAATCCCTCTCATACTATGTCCCCGTTAGCATTTCTTTTTTTTTTTTTCTTCTGCTAATATATTATCCCTGAATAAAATTCAAGTATAAATTCTTCACAATCCCATACCATAAATTCTTATTAAGAGAAATATAATATATTTACTAAATTAATATATAATATATATTGAGAGTTACATATTAAATTTATATTAAATCTATCTGATTGGCAAAGATTAAAAAGCCCAGTAATGCCTTATTTGGCATGAGTGATGGAGAAACAGCATTCTTTTGTATTGTTTCTAAGAATATAAACTGCTACCTTTCTGGAAAGAAATTTCTCATGTACTAGAATTTTAGAGATCCATATTTTTTGATGTAGCCTTTCCATTTAAATGGTTTGTGATTTTTTGTTTGTTTGTTTTTGTTTTTGCAATGGTTCCCTCTCTTTAAATTGCAACTTACAGGAAAGTCCATTGTAAAATAAACAAAGCCTATGACATTTTTGTTTATAACAGGAAAGAGGGAATGGAAGTCCAATGTTTAGGGTGCCCCATATTTCCTTTTTCAGTCTCAGTAGTATCTTCATATAAACATAAAACTCTGCAAAGTTCTATTAGAAAACAACAGGCATACCTCATTTTATTATGCTTTGCTTTATTGTATTCCCAGATACAGTGTTTTTTACAAATTGAAGATTTGTGGCAACGCTGCATCAAGCAGGTCTATTGGTGCCAATTTTCCAACAGCATGTGCTCACTTCACATCTCTGTCACATTTTGGTAATCCTCACAATATTTCAAACTAAGTGTTCAAGTGAAAGAAAGAGTCTTTATAAGGCTATAGTTGTCATGGTTAGTGATTCCTCTGATTCACCTGGGCAAAGTAAATTGAAAAACTTCTAGAAAGTATTCTCCATTCTAGAAGCCAGTAAGAATACTCATAATTCTTGAGAGAAGGTCAAACTATTAACATTAACAGAAATTTGAAAGAAGTTGATTCCAACCCTCGTAGATAACTTTGAGGAGTTCAAGACTCTGGTGGAGGAAGTAACTGCAAGATGTGGTGGAAATAGCAAGAGAACTAGGATTAGAAGTGGAAACAGAAGATGCAACTAAATTGCTGCAATCTCATGATAAAACTTGAACTGATGAGAAGTTAGTGGTTTCCTGAGATGGAATCCATTCCTGGTGAATATGCTGTGAATATTGTTGATATGCTAATAAAGGATTTAGAATATTACCTAAAGTTAGTTGATAAAGCAACAGCAGGGTTTGAGAGGACTGACTCCAGTTTTGAAGGAAGTTCTATCATGCTATCAAACAGTATCACATGTTACAGAGAAATATTTCATGAAAGGAAGAGCCAATAAGTCCCTCAAACTGCATTGTCTTATTTTAAGAAATTGCCACAGGCACCCACTATCCTGATCAGTCAGCAATCATCAATATTGAGGCAAAACCTTCTACCAGCCAAAAGATTATGACTCACTGAAGGCTCAGGTAATGGTTAGCAGTTTTTAGCAATAAAGTACTTTTAATAAAGTTTATACATTGTTTTTTAAAGACATAATGCTATTGCACACTTAATAGACAACCGTATGTAGTGTAAACATAATTTTTACACGCACTGGGAAACCAAAAAACTTGTGTGACTTGCTTTATTGCAGTAGTCCAAAAAGAGACTGCAATCTCTCCAAGTAATGCCTCCACTGAACTAGATGTCTTCAGAATGCCCTCCAGTTCTAAAGGTTTGTGTCTCAATAAAACCATTTGCCTTCTGGGACCCCCTAAAAAGCCTCTGATGTCAACCACAGTACAAGTCACTCACAGGTGAGAGAATTAGCTACATAGACTTAGACTTTGACTCATTCTTTTATTCATTTTTTGATGGTTTACATTTTTTTCCTTATTCAGGTGTTAATTTTATTTTATAAATATTTGTTGATGGTTACTAGATAAGTAAAGCAAGAAAACAAGTGTATATACCTCAGTGACAAATAAAATATATAGGTAGAAGATAATAAACCTAGCAATTAAGATTAGGTGGTCTGTCTTCAGAGCACACAGGTTTAAAGTGTGGCTCTGTGGTCATCAGCATTGCTTAATCCCACACAGCCCTGTTTTCCTTATCCCTATGAAGGGAGTGCTAATGTTATCTTTCAGTCACCAAGGCTGAATACTTCCAAAATTGTAGTCACCCTTCACTAATCTCTCTCACAAGCCGCGTCCAATCTATCAGCAAATCCTATTGTCTCTACTTTCAACATACATCTGGAATGTGTATACCACGTCTTCCACCTTCCACTCTACCACCTGTTCTAGGTCATCAATAACTCTCACCTGCATTATTGCAACAGCCTCCTCACTGGGCACCCTCTTGCTCTTCCCTTGTTTCCTTCTAGGGACCCTGTTAAAATGTAGCTCGGATCAGGTCACTCCTCTGCTCAGAACCTGTCAGCGCCTTCCCATCTCATTCAGAGTCAAGGGACTCCAGGGCTTGCAGGATCCTTTTCACCTCCATTACCACCTTTATTCTCTCCACTTGCCTTTCTCTCCAACTCACATCTTACTTCTTTCCATGTTCTGGAGAATGTAGGCCACACCCCAGGCACATCAACCTCAGTTCTGCTCTTCACACCCCAGAACTTTTGTTCTTGCTTTTCCCAAACATAGCCTTGCCAATGACTCCCTTACATCCTCCAGGTCTTTAACAGGCATCTTCTCAGTGAGGCATTCTCTGATCTTCCCACTTAAAATTAAATACCACCCCATGGACTTTCTATCCCCTTACTCTCATTATTTCTTCCAATACGCTAAAATACGACATATATTATTCTAACATATTTTGCATCTTGTCTGTTTCCTCTCACAAAAATATAAGCTCCATGTGAGTAATGATTGGGATTTCTTTTGTTCTCTGCTGTATTCTCAGTACCTAGGACATGGCTCAATCAGTAGTTGCTGATTGAATAAGCCCTTGCTTATAAAGTTCTGAGGATTAGATGATATCATCTATATAAATGGTTTGTTATAGTGTCTTATAGCCTTCTGCAAATATTTATGATAATAATATTCTTATTCTTATTGAAGAGCAAATGAAGGTGCTAATATGTAGAAAAGGGAAGAGAGACTTTAAACTTAAGATACTGGAATATTTTTAAATGCTCTAAAAGAGTTTTTAAAAATGAGTAACCTGTTAAGAAGATGAAAAGGGAAGGAAATGGACATCATACCAAGCAGAAGGAAGAATGTGAACAAAATCTCATGAGCTACAAAGCATATCAAATATATACGGCATGTGAAGGGAATAGATTTTAAGCTTGAGAGTAAGGCAGTGATGAAATAGTAGTTCCTGCATAGGAGTATGTGGAGATTAATGAGTTAAAGTATGTAAAGTGCTTAGAAGTGCCTGGCACCCAGTAGGTATTCTATAATTGTAAGCCAAATAATAGAAGGCCTGAGAGTCAGGACTGCAGAGCTTGGATTATGAAGAGTGTTCAAAGGGTTTCAAACAGCTTTGCTTTTTTGATAGAACACTCTGAAGGCATTAGGAAGGGGATGACACAGGAGGCAGGGAAAGTGTTGAAGAGGGTGTTGCAGGTTCCACTAAGAGACGGCAAAACCTAGAGTAGAGGTAATAGCAATGGAGATATGGAGGGCATGGGCTCAACAGCTACTTGAGCTATTGAACAGTTACTGAATGTGGTAATTGAGGGAAAGGCAGGAAGACCCAAGGTGGTAGATAAGATGGCTGGAAGAAGAAGGTGCCAAAGCTGAAATGAGGAGATTCTCCTTAAGACACTGAAGATGTTTCCTAAGCATTCCTTCCTAAACCATCTAAAAGGTGGTTCTCAACACTGAGACTATGAAATAATGTTCTTTAATGAGCTGTATTGTGACATATGGTATTGATGGACCATGTGTGTTAAAAACAATTATAGCAGTGTTCACCCAGTAGAATGAGCATGGTTTTTGGTACTTAAAGAAAATGCAGGTGTTAATTTTCAAAAACAAATGCATGCTCTGACAATGATTTCTGGATTGAGACTGAAAGAGATTTGTTTTGTGACTGAGGGCATTTTGTCTCTAGAGTAATATACTAATTGTGGCTGTCAGATTCATGTTCTTTAATTGTCCTGTGAGATGAATATATGCTTTATAATGGTAATTTCATAAGTAGGGTTAAACTACAGTGGGGAATTTATCACTTCAGCTTCTAAACATAGGGACCAAGGCCTAACTAGCCATCATAATTCAATCTTTTCAGCATTTCTTTGTCTTCTTTTATGCTTACCATATGCCAGGCAGTGTTCTAGGAAGTAGGGAAACAATAGTCCAAAGCATGCTCTCTTTCCTGGATTAAGTCACAGTTAAGCCGAAACAAATAGACTATTACAATAGAGAAAGACCTCCTGAATGTGGCTAAAGTATTCATGAGACATTGGGAGAGCCTGCTAAAAGGATGAAGTCTGATTCAGGGGGTGATGGGGGAAACATTGCAGTGTTTTAAACACAGGAGTGAAAATATTTGAGACGCATTTCAGAAGAATTGCTCTGACTGCAAAGTAGACATTGGATTGAAGAAAACCAATTTGGGGAGCATACAATATGCAGCTGTTGGATTTCACAGTCAAGAAAGAATGAGTATCTTAACTAAAGCAGCAACATAGAATAAGTGAAGAAGAGACAGTGGCTAAAGGAATTTTGGAACATGAAAAGAACGACCTATTGGCCAAAGGTTGAAGACATATGATTTCTGCCTAGCACCGATTGGTTAGATGGTTGGACATCAACCAGGCATGGTAGGTAAGAGCAGATTCTGCCTGAATTGAGTCCTGCACCCGCCACTTATTTAGCTGGGGATCCTTGTGCAGGTCACTTTACCTCCCTAATACCAACCTCATTGGGTTATCATAAGGATTTAGTGAGGTAAAATATAAAAGTATTTAGAATAATGTTTGACACAGGAAGCACAATGTAAATGCTGGCAATTAGTATCTTATTCCAACATCCAGTCACACAGTTTCTCGTAGCATCCCGATGCAGCTCTAAGAGCTTCCAGATGATGTACATCTAGTACACCCTGAATTTGGATGATGCTGACCTGCCAGAAGGGAGAGTGGCACCTGGGGAAGGGCTGGCTCTTCTCACGGCTCTAAACACCCCATCTTTACTCCCACTCACCAGAGCTTCTTCCTTCTTTTTAATTAAGACTTTCCTCGGCATCATTCAGAGAAGTCCCTCATGTTCAATCTGTGACTCATAGTCCAACCATTTGAACGGTACAAACATTTCCTCTGCAGGAAGGAGCAGATGCTCTGGTGGAAAACAAGTGGGGGTGGGGGGATAATACAGGGAGCCTCAATAAATGTAAAGGAAGTTTGGGGCTAAAGAACTCAAAGGTTTATATAGACAAGTCAGTCTGTACAAACCCCTTCTTTTCATGGCACAACGACTGCCAAAGACCTTTGTCTCTAAAGAAAATAGTTGCATCTGTCACCAGTCCTGGAATGCAGATCTGCCTTTGGAAGCTATGCAAGGCAGGAAAGACTTCTCTCCAGGTAGTAATAAAAGAGTTATCAACTCACTCTGTCACTCCTCTGGGACCTTAAAATAAAAAAAATTTAAAAATTAAAAAAAAAAAAAATCTAAGTCTGGCACCTAGGTACTTTCCTGAGTGGGTTGTCATGGCAACAGGGTATAGCAACTGTTTTCAGGATTCTAGGGCCTTGGCAATTCTCATGAGCTTCTCTGCCTCAGCTTCTATGTATGCACAGACATATGGATAGCAGAACCAATGCCAGAATTGAGGAGAAGGGTATGAAATTCATGCCAGGATTCCTCTGGCTTACACGGGACCTCAGCCGACCTCACAGAGTTTAGCTTGCTATGCACCACGGCTGAGAGCGTGACCCATCTGGTTCCATCAACTGCTGGGGCTCAGCTGTGAAATAAGGGGATTGAACTCTGCAAGCGCAAAGGTTCATGTCAGCTCTGGAATGTTTTGAATATCAGAAGTTTGATTCCAGAGTTTTTCATGGGTGATCTTCATTTTTTAATTAATGCAGTTGTGAGGAAAAAACAACAACCCATCATCTCAATTAGGCATATTCTTATTATAACTATTTACTCTTGATCAAGGACCATATTGCTATTCAAAGAAAGCATTTAAATTATTATATATAAAATACAAGTTTAAGAAGATAATATAGCTAATATAGCATGTATATTTGTATATATGTTTGTGTGTGTATGTGCACACAGAAACTTGAATGTAAGGATATGAAGATGAATAGCTCTATTATTAAAAAAAAAAAGACAAGGAAAAGATAAAAACCAAACTAAGGTCTCTGAGAGAATAAAGGCACAAGTTACTCTTCCAGTATTCATATATTTTCATTTATTCATTCATTTATTTGCTGACGATATGGTACAATGCTATATTAAATATATATACATGTGTCTGGGTGTGTGTCTGGGTGTGTATGTGCCTGCAAGGCTCTGGCTTGAATCCAAGTGCTGTTCCTCATAAAATTCAGAAAAGCTGTGACTTTTATGAATTCAGTGATCACTTATGTCTTGCACACCGTTTTATCCTTAGCACCTAGGTTAGCACTTGACAAAATGTAGATGATTAATAAATATTTGGGAAAATGAATGAAAGAATGAAAGAATGAATTAATGAATGAACAGATGATTTAGACTGAGCCTTCTTGAGTTATATACATTTGTTAAAATATATCCCTTCAGAAAGAACACTCTAAGTGCTCAGGTTATTTTGCTATGTAGCAAATAACCCTAAAATGTAGTAGCAAAACACCACAGTCATTTAAAATATTATCCTCAAAGATTCTGTAGGTCAGGGATTCAAGAAGGCCACCACGAAAGTGGGTTTCTTCTGCTCTGTGATGTCTGGAGCTTCAGCTGGCTGAAAGTTCTGGGCTTAAGAGATGGGTTTCCAAAATCACTTCTTCACTCCTAAGTCTAATGCCCTGAGGGGAGTGTTGAAAGGCTGGGCTCAACTGAGACTATTGACCAGAATTCCTACATAGGGCTTGAGCTTTTCTCAGCATGATGACTGGCTTTGGAGGGGAAGCATCTGGAGAATGGATGTTCCAAGAGACAGAAGCTACAAGACTTCTTTTGACCTAGCCTCTGAAGACACAGTGTCACTTCTGCCATATTTTATTGGTTGTAAGCAAGTCACTACAACTAGTCCATATTTGATGGAAAGGCAATTAGGCTCCATTTTTCTGAGGAAAGAAATGTCAAAGAATGTGTGGCTATTTTTTGAAACTGCCCCACTAAGGGGAGAGTAATTGACAGTGCACATAGTTGTGCTGGGAGAAATTACCAGAGAGGATAGCAGAATGTGAAGGACCCACTTAAAATGTTGGATGCCACTTTGATTTCTGTTTCTTTGTACTTGGTCTTCTTTCTCTCTGAAGAGTTTAGAGTTTCCTTTGTGTCTTTCTTGCATCTTTCATGTTCTCAGATTTCATTACACTGTTTGAAACTTGCATTTTTCTTTTTTGGTCCTGCTTGGCACACTATGAGCCACTTCAATCTTAGGTTTGTCATCTTCCTTTAATTATGGGAAATTTATCTTCATTATTTCATCAATAATGAAATCTCCATCTTTTTTTACTCTTTCTGAAGCATTATTATCCAGAATTTGGCACTTCAACTTAGATTCTCCCTAGCTTTCCTTCAATATCTTTTCATTATATCCTCCATCTTCCAGGAAAATTATTTCATCTTATCTTTCACCTTACTAATCTGTGTTTCAGTGAGGCCCTTTCTGGTATTTGTACCATTTTTTTGAATATTTTGTTTTATCTACATCAAAAATATTTCTACTTGGTTCCAATTTAAGACTTCTTTCCCTGGCTTCTTATTCCTAATATCTTCCTCTTCTTGTGTGTAGTTATTATTCCTATTTTAAATAGTCATCCTTTTGACTATTCCTTTTTATAATGTGCCTGTAGCCTTTGGGTATCTAGTCATTTTGTCCTGGAGCACCAGCTTTATGATAATATATTATGTGACAGTCCAAAGGTCTGGCCTTGCTCTATATCTCTTCTGAGGGCAGGGGATGAGCCTGAGTCTTCACTGAATGACCTTAACCTGTTCCTCTTTATTGTCAACTCTTCCAGCCAGGAATTCACCTTTAAGTTTGTAGAAAGAAACACTATTGTCAAGAGTTATTTTCCATAACTGTTATCCACTAGTCAGCTGTAGGATTTAGCATGAAAGGGCTAAAGGAGTGAATACCCAAGAAATGTTTTCATCAACTCTTCACCCTAGCACTTCTTTTGTGCTGCTTCCATATTACCCATTTGATAGCAACAGCCTGGCTATTGAAATTTCTGTGGAAAAGGGTCGGGAAATAGATGCTCAAATGCCTAGCTTCTCAACTGCCTTTCATTTCTCAAAAACCTCAAGTCCCAGCCCATTCTACAATAAACACATACCCCAGGGCATGGTAATAGCTTCACATTTCCCCAGAAGTCTCTCTTTCTTTCTTTTCCCCTAATTTCTCCAGGATTAACTTGGGGGAAGGGAGCCAGCAGCCCATGTTTGTTAGGAATGGAAAGCTCCTACTGTATTTTTTTCTTATTAAATTTATTTCCCAAGGTTATTCACATAAGGAAAGAATAACAAAATACCACTTTTCCCAAATGCTCCCATCATGGCAGTCTCTAAAGATGTGTCCATAGGATATACAAGTTGAAATGGAGCTTTTGATGGAATTTCATTCCAGATACAATAGTGATGACTCTACTTATAATCATCATTATTATCATCTTATTATTGTTGCTGCTATTATTGCTATGAAAGTTCTAATTTAATCAGCAATTCCCATGTGTCATATTCTGTAATAATTGCTCTAAATATAAAATCATGTGAAATCTAGGGACTTCTGGATAGATTCCTTACTAGGGTCATATGCATAGCTTCAGAATTCAATAGCTTAAAAGAAAATAAAATGAAATGAAACAAAATGAAATGAAACATAAAAAAATAAAATAAGGTACTCAACTATTTTATTCTAGTCTCTCAAAAGACACAAACAGAGACTTCTGGTACTTCCTTGTCTCACTATCTCAGCTCTTGACCTTGCCACATTCTCCACCCTCCTTTACTTCTCCTACTTAAAAAAAAATTACTTTTTAAAAAGGATTTAACTTATTTGCTAAATTCTTCCATTTTCTTAAGTCTAATATTTCTTCACTTATTCTGCATTGCAAAAGGTTCCTCTGGTAGAGATGGGACAGTTGGGTTAGCAAATGAAGTATTCTCCTTGTAGGTTTGGGGAAGGGACAACATCTCTGAACACTTTCTTATTGCATTTTTTTTTTCTATCACATAACATATAATCTTATTTAGTTCTCTCAACTATGGGGTAGTTAATCATAACCGTATTTTTCATGTAAGGACAGCAAGTCTTAAAGAGGTCAAATTGCTCACCCGAGGTCATAGTACTTTGTCTTGAAAGGTAAGAAGCCAGGATTTATAGCCAGCTTATCCCTGATGCCCATGCTTTGACTCTTCTACTAGATTGCCATTATTCCTTCCATTAAGGCACATTTGCAAAAGGAAAAAAGCCCAGACCCTCAAATGAACTCTCAACTTTATCCGAGATTTTCTACAAAAGGAAATATTGTATTTAAGATAATCTGTCCGAGCACCCTGATTTTGATTCTGCTTGTTCAAACATATCCCCATTCCCAGAAAGCTGCTCACCTGAGGTCACCACTGCAAGTTTAGTCCATGTAATTTAATAATCATGGTACTGGTGAAACAGCTTTTAACAACCCATTAGTAATCATTCGGGCAAGGCTAGACCAACTCTTGTACTAAAGCTTTTATCATGGAATTTTAAGTTATTACATTAATAAATAATAAACTAACTGCCAGAGATAGTCACTCTAAAAGACTGTACTATAAATGTGCTGGCATACGTTATTAAATATAATTAAGTTATTCAACTGAAGCAGCATTTCTAAGATTCCTGCCATCTACATGAATTTATCACCAACTCAGGAAACCTAGCATTCATCATCTGAAACCAGGAATAGATTTCAAGTTTCCATTAAGTCCAGTGAGGTCTATCAAGTCATTCAAGGGACACCATTGGAGAATAATGACAGTTACTCTACTAGTAGAAATCTTATTAAATTGGTGAAGTGAAGAACCAAAAGGAGAAAAAAAAATGGGACTGCTAAGATATGATCTTTCACTTTTACCTGTAGACCAAATTTCTAACAGCAAAGGGATGCAAAAATTTAGACAATTGCCTACAGGATATTTTAGCTGCCTTCATATCCAATTCCAGACAGTGTTCACCAGAAGTAGACTAGTTACATTTTTAAAATGAAATACAAGAATTACTTTGGTTGGTCATTTCCTTCAATTCAAGTGTTCAAATTCTGCAAAGCTGCGAAAACTCCACGCCAAAATGGTAGGTTCTTTCTTTTTCTGCAATATTCTAGTTCAAAAATTGTTGAATGATTGATACTTAACAAACAACTAATGTATGAATTAAAGAATGAATTACCTTTAAAATTTTGTAGTGTTTTTCCAATTTACAAAGGGTATTTACTTACATTATTGCACTGAGAAAGAATGGTAAGAATCAGTGCTCTTCCTACTTTACCAATAAAGAAGCCAAGACATTATGGTGTCTAGTTGTTTGGTCAAGCAAGCACTGGCCCCCAAAATACTGTGGGGGTATTTTGTGTATTTAAGTCATTAGTCAGTTGATTGCATCTATGGCTGCTAACACCTACAATCAACCAAAGAGAATGCCTTCAGCAATGAAAGAAATATTATCCAATCAGTTGAAGGCCTTAAAGGGAGAACTGATGATTTCAGCAGTCAGAAAGAATTTCTATCCCTCCTTCAGCCAGCCAGCTTCTCCTGGGGATTTCACCAAAACCTTCAATGGAGTTACCAGCTTGCGGCCTGCCCTATGGAAATTGATGTTGCCAAACTCCACAATCACATAAGCCAATGCCTATAATAAACCTAATAATATTAATATTTGGGGAGAAAAACAAGGGCTTTGGAACAAATCATACCATTGGTATATTCTAGTTCTATCCCATATTAACTTTTAGTTTGGGCACTGGACCATATTTGAACTCCTCATAATAAAATGGTAATAAAATATCAAATTCTAGAGGTGTCATGACGTTTAAAAAATCATGTGTAAGGAAATAACAGATACCCAACACTTCTTCTTTCCCCTCTGCCCTACCTATTCCCTTTACTTAGGGAAATCTTGGCTGCTGACCTTACTTTAAAACAACCAGGAAAGTGTTTCTTGGTACATTTTGTTTAGTAGCTTTTTTTGCTTTGAGGTGTATCTTCTTACAATTTGATAAGCTTGAAAAACATGAGCTAGTCTGATGGAGGTTGCTCATTACCTTTCCTTTTTGACATGATCTGCCCCTGTCATAGGTGCATTCCTCTTCCATTCCACAGTGCTATGCTGAGCCATATTGGAGCCTGAGGGGAAAAAAAATCAGTAATATTGACCTTGTCATTATTATAACCTCGATATTTAGTTTGCCATGGATTTTTGCATTAATTTTTATTTTTAAAAAGTAAATATTGCAGTAAAATATTATTTATCTTGATTATTGTGTTTTGATACCCTCTGTATTTTTGCACAGGAGGTCTAACTTTCCTCCCATTAAACCAGACCCTCATATCCCACATTCTCTTTTCATATGTCCAATTTTGTTGTTATTCACCTGGTGTAAGCTCATTCTAAATCCCACTTAATCCAGCAGACATCAGAAGTATTCAAAGAAGAGCAGAAGCCCCTGCCATTGGGCTGTACAAAGCCCTGGAAATAGAAGAGCCTCTTGCATTTCCATGACACTGAAAACATGAAGGCAGAACATGATTCTGTTAAGCCCAGAGTTTAAGCTGAGGAAGTTTGGTTTGACTTGATTGTTCTTAGGTTTGTGTTTGTTTTCAAGTTCTGGACAATCTCAAGCAGTGGTTGCAGAGAGGAGGTGACGATGCTCCCTTCCCTCAATTCCGCTTGTAGGTTTGTCTTCTGAGGGTGGTCCAGAGCCTTAGACAACCCCCTCCATTTTCCCAAGAGTAACA
>JAQZBX010057625.1:0-17919 GCA_029593785.1 Cabassous unicinctus
CCCCCCCCCCCACCATGTATGTGTGTATCTGTGTCTTTCACTTCTATCAACACTGAGGGAAAGGGGCCAGGAACCCAAGAGAACCACTTTCTCATTTGCTGATTCCCAGGCCCGTCTCACTGGGCTGTGACTTCCTGTTTGCCCTGGGCAAACCCCAAGGGACCCTTCAGGTGGCAGGGCCCCCACTTCCCGTTGGCCGGGTTTGTGGCTGAGAGGGGGAAGAGTGGAGCATTGGGGGACAAAGACAGCAAGGTGGCAGGAACCCCCTCAACCTTTCATTCAACAAACTCTCTGACCCCCTTCGTTAAGATTCCCTGCTGCCATGCATGTCCCTGTCACCATCCTTCTTGCTGCTGAAGCATGTCAGATTTCTGTTTAAAACATTTCAGGGGCTTTTCATCTTATCTAAAAGAAAACCTCCAAACTGTGGCCTACAAAGGCCTGAGAGATGCTGCCCCTACCCCTGTGTTCTACCTCATTCCTTGCCATTCTTCTCCTTGCTCACTATCCTCCAACTCAAGCACTTTCCCACACTCAGGGCCTTTGCACTTGCTACCACCTGCATTTGATACTCTTCTTCCCCACCATCTCTTTGCTTGGCTGGCTCCTTTTCATCACTCACATCTCAGCTCAAAAAGGGCCTTTTCATCACTCACATCTCAGCTCAAAAAGTAACCTCCCCCAGTTACTTTTGCTCTCATGCCCCTTTTTTATTTCCTTCCCAGCACTTGCCCCAATCTCTAGTTATGCTTGCTTATTTGTTAGCCTTCTCATCCGTCTCCTGCACCAGAATGTTTGCTCTGCGAGAACAAGGAGCTTGACTGTCCTGCTAGTTGGCATCCAGTAGATGCTCGATAAATGCTGAATAAAGGAAGTTAGGAAGAGTGAAAGAGAGCTTTCTTTTCTCTTCCCCCACCTGCATTCATTCACCAAGGCTACTCCATGTCATATCCTAAATATTTCTAGAATCACCTTTCTTCTTCCTTTGGACCCTTCCCTTTACAACCAGAGCTATTTCAATAGCCTTCTTCCTAGGCTTCCTGCTCCCCATCTCTTTCACGTCCCACCTACACTCCATGTGGAGAGAACTTCTTTGATATTGGTCACGTGCCTCCCCTGCTCTACAGCCTTCAATGGCTCCCACAGCCTGCAAGATAAAATCCAAGCCTCATAGCTGGCATGAAGGCTCTCACCAAACTGACTAGAGCCTTATTTCTTGTCACTGTTTCACCTTCTTCCCCAGAAATCCTGCTACACACACAGGGAGTCTGAACTTTATCCTGAGGGGCACAGGTGGCTACTGGGGATTTATAAGCCAGGAGATTACCTTGGCTAGATTTGCTTTTTCCAAAGCTTTCCTGGCTTCAGTGTGGAGGATTGATAGGAGAAAGAATATCAGGAAGCCCAGTAAGGAAAATGTTTGTTCATTTGTTCACCTGCCAAATGTTTATTCAGCGCCTCCTTTCTACAGGGTACTGTGTGAGGTGCTGGGGAAACAGCAGGGAATAAGAAAGACAAGGTCCAGGATCTCATGGAGCTTTGTTCTAGTTGTGGGGTGGAAAGAATGGTAAACGGAGACAAATGATAAACAGGTTAACCAATAAATACTTTCAGATGGTGAGAAATGATCTGGTGTGATACAATGGTGGAAGGGAGGTGGTTACTTTAGACAGGGAGGTCAGAGAAGGTCTCATTGAGGTGACATTGGAGCTGAAACCTGTTTAGTTTTGTAAGAAACTACCATATTCTTTTCCAGAGTTGCTGTACCATTTCATCTTCCCACTAGCAATGCATGAGAGACCGTTTTTGGTGTTATCACTGTTTTGTTTTGTTTTGTTTTTTAAACCGTTCTGATAGGTTTGTAGGGATATCTCACTGTAGTTTTAATTTGCATTTCCCTAATGGCTGATGATGTTGAGCATCTTTTCATGTGCTTATTTGCCATCTGTGACGTCAGTAAAATGCCTGTTCATGTCCCTTGCCCATTTTCAAATTGGATTGAACTGGAAGATTTTAAGCAGGGTCTATTTTTTACAAAGATCACTCTAGATGCTGGGAGGAAGATGAAATAAGGGGGCCAAAAGTGGACAGAGGTAGAGCAGTTAGGAGGGACAGTTAGGCATCGTAGGCGTTGGGGCGATGATGGGAGCTGGTACTGGGTGTTGGCACTGGGGATAGAGAAAAAGGTATATTGGAGTACATTGGAGGTAGAGCACACAGGACTTGAGGAAAGGAAAAGTCAAGGACGACTTCAAGGTTCCTGGGGTGTCTGAGGGAGAAACAGTTGGGGGGGAGGGGAATCAACACTTCGGGCCTTAAATCTGAGTTGCCTGTCACTGTCCAAGGGGAGCTGTCAGGTGGGCTGTAGAAGGGGGCGTGTCAGATCATGGGCGCCTGACCTGGGGCGGTGACCGCAGGGAGGAGAGGCGGGATGTGACAGGCACTAGGGAGAGGGGGAAGCGGTGGCCGGTTGGGTAGCAGGATGCAGGTGGAGCCGTGGAAGTTTCGGCCGTCTACGGCTGGGTGGACCGCAGCGCGGGGACTCGGAGGCACCCAGAAAAAGGAAGCCGACCCAGCCCTGCCCCGAGGGACATAAAGGCGGAGGCGCAGGGAGGGCGCGACCACAAATCTCTGTAACGTGAGCCCGGCTCCGGCGGCAGGACCGGCCGGGGCCGACCAAAGGGCTGGCTCTGGGGCTCCGAAGACAGCGAGCGGCCCCCTCGCCGGCTGCGACCTGCAGGCGTCCCGGAGACCCTAGGCAGGGTCTTTCCTGAAGGAACTTCTTTGTTTAGGGCGTGACGGGCTGACGTCCTTCACCCCTGAGCGCCCAGGCAGGAAGGCGGAGCTGCGGGCAGGGCCGCGGGTCGACTCGAGAATCTTCGGCCGAGGCTCGGCGATCCCCCCGCTCCCCACCTCAGGCCTCAGCCAGGGGCCGATCCGGAAACAGCCGAGCGGATCCGGAAACAGCCGAGCGGACCCGGAAGCGGGGCGCGCCGTCACCAGGAGTGCGGGAATACGCCGTTTGCGCTGAAGCGATGGCGGCAGCTGCGTCGGGGGCCTCGGGCGAGAACGGCGGGCGGCGGCGGGAGGCCGGTGCGTGATGGCGCGTCCGTGCACGCGGGGGGCGGTGGGGCTGGGGGCGGGGCCGAGCTCGGAAGCCGGAGGATGGGGGGCGGTGAGGGGACACTGGAGAAAGGGGCGGGGCCTGGCTATTCAAGGGGCAGGGACGGCAGCAGGTGAGAGGTGGGGCCCACTGAAGGGGCGGGGCCATGTGGGCCTAGGGGGCGGGGCCGAGTTAGGAGAGAAGAAGGGATTGGGTGAACCCAGGAACAAGGAAGAGGCAGGGCTATCGTCCACTCAAGGCGGGGCCAGTGGGGATGGGGCGGGGCCAGGTGAGTGAGGAGGGGCCAGGTGAAGAGGTGGGTCCTGGGGAGGCAGTCCTACCTTGCAGGGGGTCAGATTGGTGGTCTGGGATATTGGGGATCCCGGAAGTGATGAGAGGAAAAGCTGACCCCTGTCGCCTGCAGCGCTGGACATCCAGCCCCAGGAGGAGACTAAGGCTGAGGCCCAGTCTGGGGAGCTCGGCCGGCTTCGAGCCGAGCTGGCAGGCGCTCTGGCAGAAATGGAGACCATGAAGGCTGTGGCAGAGGTGAGCGAGAGCACCAAGGCCGAGGCTGTGGCTGCAGTGCGGCGGCAATGCCAGGAGGAGGTGGCCTCCTTGCAGACCATCCTGAAAGGTGAGATGGGGCTTCCCCCAGCCACCCCCCTCAGCCCCAAGCGGGACGCGTGTGACAAGAAAGGGTTCGGCACAGCCTTTCTGGGGACACAGGGCTGTCCCGCACAGCTCAGGCCCATCAGCCCGGAGGCATGGGCACCCTTTTCTGGTTTGCACGGAAGCACTCACCGCTTGTGCCAGCAGCAGTTCTGTCAGTCACACAGCTAAGTTTACCACCCAGCTTTTACCTGTTCCTCAGCCCAGCCTTTTCTTGTCCCTCACTGATGACTGATCAACCCTGAAGAGGAGCAGGAAACTTTCTCAGTTCCCCAAACCAGACTCATTTTAGTCTGGCCCTCTGGTCTACAGCCTCAGCCCTGAGACCAGCCTCCTTGGGTCTGAGCCTCTGGTTTCCTTCCTTCCCCAGACCCTTCTCCGTCTGTCTCATCCCACCCCCCCACACACACACCAACTTCTCTCAGCCCCTCTCCCTACCAAACATCCTCTGTACTTGGCGTGCACCAGTTCCCTTAACCCCCAGATCCTCAGCTGCTTTTCCTGTTTACTACTCTTCCTTTAGTCAGAGGCCAGAATCTCAAATCTGTCCCCACCCTTGTGCCTCCACTGCCTCTGTAGTGGGCCCTAGTCACCTCGTTCCTGGACCGTTGCCCCAGCCTTCCGACAGGTCTCCCCCTCTAGCCTGGCCTTGACATTGGCTTCCAGAGTAAACTTTTTAAAATTCCCATCCCATCATGCCATTTCCTTTTCTATAAATCCCTCTTGGCTCCAGACTTCTTGGGCTGTTTCTCACATTTCAGGCATCCACATACCACCTGTGTAATGCGGTCCTGTCCTCCTGTGCCTTAACCCCACTATTTTCTTAAGATCTGTTCTTTGAGTACATCCACTTTTAAAAAATTTGCATAAACTTACTTTAAAGGAAACTTTAATATATATTATATATAGTGTATATATATAATATGTAAGAAAAACCAGATTTGTCCTAAATAACAATAATAGCTATCATTAATTGAGCCCTTACTGTATGCCAGTACTGCGCTATATGTTTCATGAGTATTTAATCTTGATAACAGATTCCATGAGGTAGGAATTCTTATCCATCTCCATTTTTACAGAGGCTCTGAGGCCCAGAGAGGTTAAGTAACTTGCCCATGGTCACACAGCTAGAAAGCAGAAGATTTGAATCCAGGCAGCCAGGCAATAGAACCTTTACTCCTAATGTTAGTACACATTAAGATAACTAAATAACTATGCAAATAAAACATGACCGTGTTCCACCAAAAATAAAAGATGTTCTTGTTCCACCCAGCATCACCTCCACCTCCCACTGTTGTGCAGGATAAATTCCAAACTCCTTGGTGTGGCATTCAAGGCCTTATGAGCCATCCATTGCTACTCTCTCCATCCTATCTAGCATCTCTCGTCCTGCATGCTCACTGTGCCCCAAACATGCCACCCTCTTTGCCACCCCTGAGCCTTTGCTCGTGCTGGTCCTTTCCCTCCTTCACCACCTGGCAGGGACCTCTCCTCTTGGCCAGGCCAGTAGAGAGAGAGAACCTTCCCGTGGGGTCCACCAGCCCAGGGATGGTCCTCTCAAACAGTTCTTCTCAGACTGCGTCCTTACTGTTCCATGGCGCCTTCACCATTGGACTGTGAGCTCCCGGTGGCAAGGTTTGGCTTTGATCAGTGTCTGTTTCCAGAGCTCCAGCCTTGAGTCTGGCCCAGAGTAGATGTTGATGACTCTTGTTAATCGTTGGTTGTTATCAGTACATATTAATGGGAATAGATGCCATGTCATGAGAACGTGTTACGTAACAGGAAGAGGGCCGAACACCTTACATATGTCATCTCATTTAGTCCTTTAACAACCCAGGGAGGTTAGCCTCAGTCTCCCCGTTTTGCATCTGAACACACAGATGCGCAGGGAGGCAAAATGATTCCCCAGACCCCACAGCAGCTGGGCAGCAGGGACAGGGTTCGAACCCAGGCCCGGCGCTCTGCAGAGCCTGCCGCCTCACCCACTCTAGCGGATTGCCGTGCGGGGAGAGTCACAGCGTCATGGACCCCCCCCATCACCCACAGGTAGGGCCAGCATGGACCTTCTCTCTCCCCTGCCCTTCCTGCCCCGCCAGACTCCATCAGCAGCTACGAAGCCCAGATCGCGTCCCTGAAGCAGGAGCGGCAGCAGCAGCAGCAGGGCTATGAGGAGAAAGAGCGGGAGCTGGGCCGGCTGAAGCAGCTGCTGTCCCGGGCTCACCCCCTGGACTCCCTGGAGAAGCAGATGGAAAAGGTTGGGGCGAGGATGGCCTCCCCACTCCCCAGGGATTTGGAAAGATGTTGAGGCAGCCAAAGGTGACTGCGGGCCAGAGGGACTGTTGGTGTCCCATTCCCAGCTCCCTGGGAAGCCGGGCACCCAGGGATGCTTCCAGGTGTGCCAGATATTGTTGAGTGCTTAGCTCCCTGCTGGGCAGGGTCCTTCTTGCCACTTCCTGGTGGGGTGACCTAGGGCAAGTCAGTTTCCCCAAAATTAAGAGAAGGGAAGTGGGGAGAGAACTAACACTTGAGGCTACTGCTTATGCCTAAGGCTGTGGGCTAAGTTCTTAGACTCGGTCTCCCCAATCCTGTGAGATAGGTCCATCAGATCCATTTACCAGGTGAATAAAGGGAGGCCCAGAGAAGTTCCGGAATTCTCCCCGGTTTATGCCGCTGAAAGTGAGCAAACTTGGGATTTAAACCTGGGCAGTCTGGCTCTGAAGTTTTGTTCTTAATCGCTAGGCGGGGTGGCCTCTTTCATTACTGTTATTGCTGTTGTTGTTGTTATTAACAGTAATAGCAAGCACACATTACCACACTCTTCATCTTTCAAAGCGAGTTCACATCTTTCCCCTTTTTGATCCTCACAGCACCCCTGTGAGGTAGGTACTCATTAATGCCTCATTTTACACACGGTAGGGTACCTAGGCTCAGGGAGGCGGAGTTAGAAAGACAAAGATCAAAACAGAAGCCCAAGAAAGGAAGGCCTCACGACCCCCAGCTTCCCTGCAGAGGCTGCGACTTGCCTTCAGACTGCTGCCCCGGGAGTGGTACCCCAGGGTGGGGAAGGTGGGGGCCCCGTTAGATGACAGCCCCATGGCCCAGCGGCCAGAGCATCAGGTCAGGCTGAATCAGTCCCAGCCCTACCTGTGAGGTCAGCCGGCCGCCTGCCCGCCGCGGAGCGGGCATCTGCAGGGCCTTTGTCCCAGGGCTTCCTTCAGGGTCACAGGGTTGGTCTGAAGCAATCTCTGAGACTGCTTGCCTCAGAGATTTGGAGGGTTAAACTGAGCTTGTCTGAGAGCAGTTCAAGAGGCAGAAGTGGCATGAATTGGGAAAGGGTGGTGACAGGAGTGATGGGCAGATTTCAGCCTGGAGCAGGGTGGGCGGCAGGGCCATTCTCGCTGACTGAGCACTGGCAGGAGGAGGGGCCCTGCTTTGCCACAGGTAGCACACTGCCTCATGGCCCAGGGTAGCAGCTCCTGGGCCCACATTCCATTCCAGCAAGGAGGAGAAGGGGGAGGAGGAAGAGAGACGCACCTTCTCCCTTAAGAGTTGTCCTGGAAGTGACACATGGCACGTTGCTTCTATCTCGTTAACTCGAACTTAGTCATTCAGCCATGTCTAGTTGCAGGGGAAGGTGAGAAGGGAAGGTGGCATTCTAGAATTTAGGCCGTGTGCCGACTAAAAATGCCAGGTTCTGTGACCAAAGAAAGGGCGAATGGGTGTTGAGAAAGAAGAATGCGGTGGGCAAGTGGGAGCTGGTTGTGACCTTTGCCCCTTTACCGAGCCAGCTCTCAGAGTCTGTTTTCTTATTGAGATGGGGGTGGGGGTGGGGACAGCGCCTTCTGGGGCAGGTCAGAAAAGCCCATGTGCCTCGAGAGAGCACCCGAACAGACCTGAAGGGCCCAGCGGTTGGGAGGAGGAGCTGCCGCCACCTGACACCCACCCCCACCGCCACCCACAGGCCCATGAGGACTCGCAGAAACTACGGGAGATCGTGCTGCCCATGGAGCAGGAGATTGAGGAGCTGAAGGCGAAGCTGCTGAGGGCGGAGGAGCTGATTCAAGAGATCCAGGTGAGGGGGCGGCCGGGGGACGCCGAGGGAAGAAGGGGCGCCACAGCACCCCGGCCCCCCAGCCTCTTCCCTGCGCCCTCTCCCTAGAGACGTCCCCAGCACCCCGCTTCCCTGCATGGCTCCACGGAGTTGCTGCCCCTGTCCCGGGACCCCTCTCCCCCACTGGAGCCTCTAGAGGAGCTGAGCGGAGACGGGGGTGCAGCAGCCGAGGCCTTTGCCCGCAACTGCGACGACAGTGCCTCCATCTCCTCCTTCTCCTTGGGCGGCGGGGCTGGAAGCAGCACCAGCCTGCCCCGGAGCCGCCAGGGCCTGAGCCCCGAGCAGGAAGAGACAGCCTCCCTGGTGTCCACGGGCACCCTGGTCCCTGAGGGGATCTACTTGCCCCCTCCCGGATACCAGCTCGTCCCAGACACTCAGTGGGAGCAGCTGCAAATGGAGGTGAGTGGACTGGGCAGAGGGGCCTGCACCCGTTTCCCACCACATCCAGGCCCTGAGCTAGAGAAGAGGGAAAACTCCCCACCCTCTGGAAGCTTCCTTCTGGTGAAGGGAGTCAGGAATAAACCTGCTACAGGAAACATGAGGCGGAGGATGTCATGGAGCTCGGGGCTCGGAGGAAAGCAGAAATGAGGTCTTGAGATTGAGGTGGGCAGTGCAGGAGCCTCCCAGGCCAAGGCTGGGGCTGGGACCTGAGTGACGAGAGGCACTCTTCGAAGGCCATGGGCGGAGGGGATTGCAGGCTCCAAGGCCTGAGGGAGGAAGCATAGACCATGGTGTGTCTGAGCAGCCATAAGGCCCTTGAACTGGGAGGACAGTCAGTGAGGGGGAGTGGAGGGCGGCCATCAGAAAGGAAGGCAGGGCCCACGTTTAGACGTAGAGCCATGGGGAAGCCTCTGGAGAGTTCGAGCCAGGGAGAGGCCTGCTCTACTTTAGGCTCTGAAGAGGTCGCTCAGGCTGTTGTGTGGAAATGGACTGGGGTGGTGGGGGAAGGGGGACAACAGGAGGAGCTGGGGGATCAGTCGGGAAATGCTCAGTGTAGTTCCGGAGAAGGTAGTGCCTGGGAGCAGGTGAAGACTGCAAGATGGGGAGAAGTGGGTAGATTTGGAATGCACTGGAGGGTAGATTGGGCAGTACCTGCTGATGGGTTGGACGTGGCGCAAGAAGGAAGAAGAGCCAGTGGTGCTTTCCAGGCCTGTGGCCTGCGGGACTGTGTGCGTTGGTGCCACCCACGGAGATGAGAAGGTGGTAAGAGGTGCAGGGAGGGGAGACTGAGCTCAGGGCTCTGTGGCAGGGGCGGCAGCTGCACAAGGACCTGGAGAGCATCAGCCGTGAGCGGGACGAGCTGCAAGAGGGCCTGAGGCGGAGCAATGAGGACTGCACCAAGCAGGTGGGCCCCAGCTGCAGCCCTGGCCTTGGCCCCAGCAGGGCCTCCTGTGCCTGCCTCCTCCTGGCAGTCCGCCCTGACCTCACCCACCTTCCACCCACAGGTGCAGGTGCTTCTGGCCCAGGTCCAAAACTCAGAGCAGCTGCTGCGGACCCTGCAGGGGACTGTGAGCCAGGCCCAGGAGCGGGTTCAGCTGCAGATGGTGAGGGCCGGGAGGCCCAGGGAGGGCCAGGGCAGTGGGGAGAAGAGTCTGACAGGAATTGCAATTGGGGAGGAGGGAGAGGGCAGTCACTCTGGCTTCACCGTGGAGTTGGTGCCCTGGAATGGGGAAAAGGGTTTCCAGGGAAGCTCTGGACTGTGGCCAAGGCAGGGCTCAGGAAGCTCCAGAAGCTTCTACATTTACTGGTGGTTGTCAGCTAATCCCGCAAACTTAGAGCCTCAGCATTGCTGTCTGCAAAATTGCCATAAAGGGACCCACTTTGCAGAGTAGTGAGGATTCGGCGCAGGGATTGCGAACTCAGATGCTTACCAAGATCAGACGGGTTGTGTGGGTGATTGAGTCGGGCCCAGCATGAGGCAGCAGGAAGGGTGGGAGCCGCGGCCAGCAGGGGAGCACAAGTCCTGTCCCAAGAAGGGGGCGCTCAATGCCGTCAGATTTTCTGGATTCTCGAGAAGCCAGAGAGCTGGATATTTGTGAGATATCTCCCGATTTTTAAGGTTGGCAACTAATTTAAAGAGTCTTTAAAAAAAAAAAACCATCTGAACCCAATAAAACACCAGATGTGGCCCAGGCTGCTGGAGAGGAAACCTCCGGGTCAGTGGTGTAGGGGGTAGAAGACTCGTCACGGAAGACTCTTAGGAAAGGACGTTTCCTCCTTTCTCACAGCTAAGGAAGGTGTGGGCTCCCTGGCTGTCAGTGTCTGGGAGGGTTGGGGCCTGGCCTCACAGGGGACTGGGGACACCCTGACCCCTGGTCACTGTCCCCAGGCAGAGCTGGCCGCCTCCCACCAGTGCCTGAGCCACGAGGTGAAGCGGCTGCATGAGGAGAACCAGGGGCTTCGAGCGGAGCAGCCTCACCCTTTAGCCCCCCACAGCCTGGAGCAGGATGAGGGCAAGGAAGAGGCGCTGCCCAGCTCGGTATCGGTAAGGGAGGCGTGGATGCCGAGAGCCTGCCGGCCCTCCGTCTCCAGGTCCAGCTGGAGCGTTGGCCCAGGACCATGGGGCAGGCCACCAGAGCCCGCTGCCTCACTGCCGCCAGCTCCCTTTACTGCCTTGAACCCCCTCGTCTGTAAAATGGGGCCATGCCCCCTTCCCGGCGTTGGCATGAAGAGAATATGAGCTAACAGGGCACCAGGCACCAAGGCAGCATAATTTGGTCCATTTGTCTATTATTGTTAAGTGACATCAGATCCACAAAATTGGATGAACCATAGTCTTGGGTTCATGACAAGCTGTCATCTTTGACCTCTGCATGTCTTTCTTTACTTTGATTAATGCTATAATTTACTCATAACTTCATTTATTAAAAATATAAAGAGCACCTGGGAGCCCTTCCCCAGCCCGAGAATTAGAACCTCCACCTCCTCCTGGGCACCCCCCATCCTTGGCTCCCTTTCCGCTGTCCTGAACTTGCTTATTTGTCATTCCGCAGCTCGCTTCTGGTTCGGTTTTATTACATAGCCTTGCAGGCCTATACCATGGAGTGCTAGCCCTCTGTTGTTGGCGAGTTTTATGAAACGGTATCTTGCTCTAGGTCATCTTCTGAAACTTTTAGCACCCTTGGGGAAGGTCATCCGCCTCGTCTGGGTGGCCGGGGTGTGCGCGTCTCCCGCTGCTCCTTCCGGTGCTGGGGATGTGCGCTGCTTCCCGCCCTCACAGCATCCCTCCTTCCTGGCTCTCTGCTGCCCACCTCTCCCTCCCCCTCTGTCCCCTCCAGGAGCTGCAGCAGCTGCTGCGCCACACGTGGCAAGAGGCGCGGGCCGGGCAGCAGGCGCGGGAACACGAGGCTGAGCGCCTGCGGATTGAGATCGTGACGCTGCGGGAGGCACTGGAGGAGGAGACGGCGGCCAGGGCCAGCCTGGAGGGGCAGCTGAGGGTGCAGCGGGAGGAGACAGGTGAAGGGAAAGGGGACGGCCGGGGCCAGGTGTGGGCCATGCAGGGTCGGGGGAGAAGGGGGAACAGTGCAAGACCTTGCCTTGACTGCTTTTTCCTTACTTTCCTTTCCCCACAGAGGTGTTAGAGGGTGAGTACGGGTGGGAGCCGTGCCTGGGAGGGCTGGGGGGCCGGGAAGAGGGTGTGGGCCTGACACCCTGCCCTGTGCCCGGCCTCCCAGCCTCCCTGTGCAGCCTGAGGACGGAGATGGAGCGGGTCCAGCAGGAACAGAGTAAGGTGAGGCAGAAACCGGTTTCACCTGGGGTGATGGGGAAGGGGTAGCAGGGTGGGCAAGACACCAACCAGCCCTTCCTGCCCCCTCTGTTTCCCTCAGGCCGGGCGGCAGGAAGCTCCAAGGCAGCCGCCAGCCTCGGACCGGGTAAAGGAGGTCAGAGTCGTGGGGGGGGGGTGTAGGAGGGCCTGCCGTGTCCAGACGCCCCTCTCCTCTGGCCCCGTGCCCTCTCGTCCAGCCCGAAGCTGAGCCGAGGCCCCAGCCCAGCGTCCTGTCCCCTCAGGCCCAGCTCACGGACCTCCTCTCCGAGCAGAGGGCAAAGGCACTGCGACTGCAGGCCGAGCTGGAGACCAGCGAGCAGGTGCAGAGGGACTTCGTCCGCCTGTCCCAGGCACTGCAGGTACGGGCACGTTCCCTCCCCACCAGGCTGCCCTGACTCCAGGTGGCTCGTCCTGGGTCCGACCAGGGCGGTCCCCCAGCTGGGACAGTCCTCCTCCCCCTGGGCCTGGTATGGGCCTTCCCCCTGGGCTGCTGCTCCGAAACACAGGTCTTCTGTGCACGCCTAGCCAGCCGCATGTTGAGTGGCCTTGTTAGAGAAAACGCCACGGGGAGCTGCGCCTCACCTACTTCCTCAGGCTGCTCCCTTAGGACCCCTTTCTCCTGGACCCCAATTCCCCCAGGGGCTGGGAGCAGGGGCGGCCAGAGCAGAGGTGGCCTCTGAGGGCCTGCTGCCAGGCCCTGGCCCCTTGGCGAGTGGTGGGTGGCTGGGGGGCTGCACGGCCCCACCTAGGGCCTCTGCCCCCCTCGCCTGACCCCACAGGTGCGCCTGGAACGGATCCGCCAGGCAGAGACTCTGGAGCAAGTGCGCAGCATCATGGACGAGGCGCCCCTCAGAGACATCAGGGACATCACAGACACCTGAGGGCCGGGGCGTGAGCCTGCCCTCCCCAATCCCACCTGACCCCGAGGGAAGGCTGCCTGCCTCCACTGCAGAACCATGAGGCCTGGGGCCGCGGTGACAGGGCCACCTCTGCCCTTTCCCTCCAGCACCTCCCCCAGGGGTGGCTGGCCTTCTGCTCTCAGGGATGACAGCCCCCACCCGGAACCAAGGGAGCTCTCCAACGCCCTGCAGCCTCCTAGGCCCCGGGCACCCCCGCTCCCAACCATACTAACAGCCCCTGCCTGCTCCAGCCTGTCCCCACCCCGAGGCTCAGCCCCGAGCTGTGTGCGGGCCGGGAGCCTCCGGGCAGCGCCAGGGGTGCACGCCCTGGGACAGGCAGCTGCTCACTGGACTACATGACACTAAGATCCTTGTCCATGGGGGACCGACCCCCACCCCAAGATGTGCACAGAGGCGAGGCCAGACTTTTCTGTCATTTATTTTCAATAAATAAGCAGCTCAGATCAATCGGTCGCCTTGTCCCTGCAAGCCCCACGAGGTCAGGGAGGGGGATGGTTTTACAAGGGTGAAAGGGAAGGGGAGGGGACATCGTATTTATAAATACACAAGGAGAGGAAGGGGTGGGGGGGTGTGCCACAGCTCTGGCTGAAGATGCATCGCTCTACCCGGTGGGGAAGAAGGGGGCAAAAGGACTGGTTACTTCCTTCTTCCATCTTCCGGATCTGGAAAAGGAAAGGGCAGGAAGGAAGCAGGTGAGGGGAGGGAAGCACACTCACCTGGAGGCTCCCACCCCCACGCCCCCCATCCCAGAGCAGAGCGCGCAGCGTCCAGCCAGCGCAGCCAGCGCAGCAGGCAGTGGTGCCCACGGGCCCCGCCTGGGGCAGGAGCCCAGGGAGCAGTGTGGACTCCCGGGGGAGGGCAGCGGCCCCCCCATCCTTGGAAGCAGCCGCGACAGTGGCTCCAGGTGGAGCTGCGAGGGCAAGAGACCTGGTGCGTGGAGGAGGCGGGAGGGGCAGGCGGCGGGCACAGCAGCTGGGGGCGAGGGCAAGAAGGGGGGGGCTATACCTGTGACACCGATTCAAAGAGATGGAGGAGGGGGGAACGGGTTATCCTATGGCCAGAGAGGACAGAGAGATAGCCGTTACCAAGGGATGGGGCAGGGAAGAGGAGAGCCAAGGCTCCAAGTGGGGCCTGGGGGGCGGGGAGGATGCAGCAGAAAGGAGGTGAGCGGGGCGTGGGGCGTCCCTCACCTGCAGACCCTGGGCCTGCTGGGGCCCAGGAGAACAGTCCCACCTGGAAAGAAAGAGGGGCAGCGCGGGGGGGGGAGCCCGGGGGCTCACGAGGCTCTGAGGAGGGGGCGCGGCTCACCCTCCAGATAGTTCCGAGCAACGAACTTGAGGCATTCGTCAAGCCCGATCACAGGTAGTGAGATCTTGAGCACCATGAGCCACTGGGTGCAGTCCAGGGCCCGCAGCTTGAAGATCATCTGAGGCAGGAGACGAAAGCAGTGAGCAGGGGGGCAAGGGGGGCCCGGCACCGCCTCCCCCATGCCTGGGCACCATGGGCTCCCTATGGGGGCTCACCGGCAGGGGGTCGACGTAGAGGATGAGGAAGTGGAGGGACATGGAGAGGCAGATGGAGCCCATCAGCCAGATGTTCACCCAGGGCGGCATCCGCACCAGGGACTGGTTCTCAGACAGGCTGCGCGGGGTGGGAGGCAGGAGAGGAAAGAAGTGGTGAGGAGAGCAGAGGCGGATGGGAAGGGCAGGACGAGGGCAGGGGACCCCGGGAGGGGGCGGCGGGCCCACCTGTTGAGGGCATTGCACATCTCAATGGTAACCAGCACGGACAAGGCCATGGTCATGGGCTCGGGAGACTCGAAGACCTCACAGTCCACGCCCTCGAAGTCAGGATTGCTCTCGGAGCACTGCATGAAGTGGGTCTGCGGGGGAAGGGCGGAGGGTGAGGGCCCCAGCGGCCTCCAAGCCCACCCACCGCCCTGCACCCGCCCGTCCTCAGAGCCCCCTACCAGCTGGCTGTAGGTGACCTGAGGCCCATCCTCTGCATACATGAACCACCAGGCCGCCGCCCCCACCGTGGCTGCACCCACGTAGCCTGTGGTGGAGAGAGAATGGGCGTCGGGGGTCAGGGCTGGGGAAATGGGGGGAGCGTCAAGAGGCCTCGTGGTGAGGTAGTGGCCCTGGGGAGCTGGTGTCCTGGAGAGGGGCTCAGTTGGAAAGAATGGCAGGGGAGGGGTTCCGTGCCCCCCAGCTCACCTCCAATGGCCATGTAGCGGAAGAAGAGCCAGCCGCTGATGAGGGGCTCCTTGGGGGTCCGGGGGGGCCGGTCCATGATGTCCAGATCTGGTGGGTTGAAGCCCAGGGCCGTGGCCGGGAGCCCATCAGTCACCAGGTTCACCCACAGCAGCTGCACGGGGATCAGGGCCTCAGGCAACCCCAAGGCGGCCGTCAGGAAGATGCTGCAGGGAAGGAAGGAGGTCGGACGCCATCCTGCCTCCCGGGCCCATGGCCGTCGCCCCACCCAGCCCCAGATCCCCCCCAGAGTCCCCTGCCCTGGCCGCTCACCAGACCACCTCGCCCACGTTGGAGGAGATGAGGTAGCGGATGAACTGCTTCATGTTGTTGTAGATGGCGCGGCCCTCCTCCACGGCTGCCACGATGGTGGAGAAGTTGTCGTCGGCCAGCACCATCTCCGACGCAGTCTTGGCCACGGCGGTGCCTGACCCCATGGCGATGCCAATCTCGGCCTTCTTCAGGGCAGGGGCATCATTGACGCCATCCCCTGTCTGGGAGGAGGAGACAGGGGACTCAGGGCCCTCGCCACGCACCTGGCCTTGGGACTGCATCCGTCCACCCCTGCCTCACCATTGCCCTTCCTCCCTGCCTGGACCCGACACCCCGAGCTGCTCCCCTCCAGGACCCCAAGGAGCCTGCCCGCCGCCAGGCTCCACATGTGCCCGGGCCTGGGCGGCCCCCAGGGGCCCTCACCATGGCCGTGATCTCATCGTAGGACTGCAGATACTCCACGATCTTTGATTTATGGGCGGGCTCCACGCGGGCGAAGCAGCAGGCGCGACGGCAGGCCTCTCGCTGCTCAGCCAGGGGCAGGTCGTCAAACTCCCGGCCTGTGTAGGCTCGGTTGGTCACCTCCTCGTTCTCCTCGAAGATGCCAATTCGCCGGCAGATGGCGATGGCCGTGCCCTTGTTGTCCCCTGTGATCATGATCACACGGATGCCAGCATCGCGGCACAGCTGGATGGAGCCCATGACCTCCTTGCGCGGCGGGTCCAGCATGCCCACCACACCGATGAACGTCAGGTCGACCTGGAGACAGAGGCAAGAGCCTCAGGGTCAAGGAGGGACCACAAGCCAGGGAGGAAGCCGGTGGGGAGAGGGCAGCTCGCCGGGGCAGAGCCTGAGCCTCCGGACTCGCCACCCCGGGGGCCTGCTGGTCAAGCCTCCACGGGGCCTTGGGAGGTTTCTTTTCCATATGGGCGTCTGCAGCCCCTGGCAGTGCCAGGATGTCTGGGTGCCCAGACTGTGTCTTTCATAGTGGGGCCATGAGCTGGAAGCTAGGGCAGCTGTCAACTCAGTCTACAACTTGGAACAAATCCCTTTTACCTGCCTGGCCACCACCACCCATCTAGAAAATGAAGGGGGGGGGTGGACTTGGGTGCTATGCAGAGTGCTGGCCACTGCAAGACAAGGTGCCTGAGCCAGAGTGTGCATCAATGCACTGCCTCTTGCATGGAGAAAGTCTCACTCTGGAGAACATCGTCGGCCGGAACCAACAGTGTGCTTGGTGACTGAACCTCCTGCTTGGCCGAACCTCCTGCTCTCCCTGTTGTGCAGGTGCCCAGGGATCCCACAAAGGAGCATCAGGTCAGCCAGATGATTCCTAAAGTTTTTGCAGGCTCTAAAGCCCCGTGATTCTCTGCCCATAAAGAGGAGAGGGTCGGGTGACTGGGTGGCAAGGGGTATGGGGCAGGCCACAGGAAATCTCAGGCCTTGCCAACTCTGGGACAACGGGAAACTTCCAGCTGCTCACCTCATACTCCACGAACTTGCCAGAGTCTTCCAGGATCATCTCCTCTCGCCTGGGGGGCGAGTCCCGGGTGGCCAGGGCCAGGCAGCGCAGGGTGTCCCGGCCAGTGCCCCACTCCTTGATCACCGACAAGATCTTATCCTTCACTGGCCCGGTCATCGGTACCCGAGTGGTGCCAACCCGCACGTAGTTACAGCGGTCGATGACCCCCTCAGGGGCGCCCTAGGAGAAGGGAACAGCATTGGGAGACCACTGCCTCCTTCAAGGGCACAGCGAGAGGGTCAGGGATAGGATGACAGAATGGGCTGAGGCACATTCTGCATGCTGACCTTGACAAACATCTTGTTGCCCACAGCAGCCCGGGATGATTTGGCTGGGGAGCAATAAACAGACATGGACTTTCTGTCTCGGGAGAACTCCAAGGTGAATTCCTTCTTCATTAGCTGGCGGATCACCTGGGAGAGGACACAGGAAGGGAGGGGCCAGACATGAGCTTGGAGGGGAAAAGAGTAGATGCTGTCTCAGAAGGGAAGAGTCCCAGACCCCTTAAAATAGAGTCAAAAAGAATCTGGAGGTCAGAACAGACCCCAAGCTGAATCCGAGACTAAAGCTAAGTCTGGTGTTGATAATATAAACGGAAAGAATTGCAAGGCTGGTGCTGCCACCGTGCTTAGTGTCCAGTTTAAAAGCACAACAGAAACAGGATGGCCTAGTGTGACTCTGCCCAATAGAACATGCTGGGATAATGGAAACTGTTCTATAATCTGCCCCATCCAATATAGCGCAATTGAGCAATGGCTATTGAGCATGTGACATGTGGCCAGTGCAACTGAAGAAGTGAATTTTTTTCATTTTACTTTTAATTCATTTAAATTTAAACAACCATCTGTGTGGCTGGATCGTGCCGGCCTGGAGCTGGCGCGCAGTAATAAACACTCCACAAAATGAATGAGATGGTCACACCATTGCAAGTGTAACTACTACCACTGAATTGCATACGTGAAAAGTGGGGGCAATGGGAGATTTGTTTTTTAATTAGAGACATTGTGGGTTTATAGAGCAATCATGCATAAAATACAGGAGTCCCAAACACCACCCTATTATCAACACCTTGCACTGGTGTTGGGCACTTGTTACAATTGATGAAAGCACATTTTTTATCATAGTACCATTAACTACGGCCAATGATTTAACTTAGGATTCACTGCGTAGTGTGGTTCCATGGATTTTTTTTTTTAATTTATTCTATTATCCTATATATAATCTAACAGTTCCCCTTTTAACCACCCTTATATATATTTCAGTGCTGTTAATTATGTTCATAATATTCCATCATCAAAATGGG